>JAXIVJ010006155.1:0-40000 GCA_036785665.1 Chirona hameri
CACAGTGATGATCTCACCGAAGTAGTGCACGGGATGTTCAATCATAACCGCCTGTTAGGGACTCGTCTAACATGTTAACTGTGGGGGAAAAAAACGCAGTCTCAGATCCTGCCCCCCCCCCCCCCCCTCCCCCCAGTCGAGGCAAAAACCGGCCACTGGAGGGGGGCAAGTTTAAACTGGTGTCGTAATTGTTGGCGAGATGCACATTTTAACTGTTCTTTGCAAGTTATAGGCCAGGGAAGTAGGATCCTATTCAGTTGAGGTGGCTTCACCCCCCACCCCCCAACTTGGACGAGGAAGTGGGCCAAATCCGGGGATAAATATGTATTTTTGTGGATTTTCATGGTACTTTAAGCGATTTGTCCTATCTCCCCCCCCCCCCCCCCCCCCCAACTTTTCTAGAGAAGCTATACCCCTGTTATAGGCCATCGATCAGATGCACACACATATGATATACATATATAGTTATTCTAACTGATCCATCACTGATGGCGTATATAAATGACAATCATAACTGAAACGATGGTTTATATTATAGGTATTAGCAAAGCTTTCGATGACAAGTATCATGATCACTGCGAGATGCTGCAAATGAAATAAAACACACAGTAGCGGAAACCGACACAGGTCAAATAGGCCTATCTTTCAATACAAGCATATACATTTTTATATGACACAATCACTGCTAGTATTGCAGAATTGATTCCATCCTTGAAAGTCGCACAGCTTAAAGATATTCACTTGCCCAGTTTTCAGCATATATTTTGGAACTTAGATGAACTGGACAAAAGACAATGTCCATAAGTGTTGGACATTACTCCAAAACCTTAAACCAAGTACTGACTAATGAATGAATGTCATGCCATATTCATTTGAACCTTCCTGCAAGGAACACCAATAAAGTGATGAATAGTTAATAGTCATGTCGGCATTTTTAAACTATGGTGTATATTTCATGTAGGTATATGTCTTTTTCAAGCACATTTGAAAATGTAGCCACACTGGTCCATTCTGGCTGTCATCTGTCAACAAAATTAACCCGCCCTTGACTGGGGTCTCAGCCGAACACCATTGACTGGGGGGGGGGGGGGGGGGAGATCTTCCGAACCTATGATCGCAGCGAGACGCGCAAGGCGGCAATCGAAAACTCTCAATGAGACGCATCCAAAGCATACACGGCATTTTCAAAATATAGTTAGGTGTCAGGCCACGGTCAGGTCAAATGTCAAAATTGAGATGTTTTAGTTTTTGGGCCACACTTTCCATTCAAAGCTTAGATTGAGACTATTATCGCACAAAGGGCTCTCAACGGTATAATACATATCCCCCATAAGCAAAAGTGAAATTGTAAACAAAGTTCAAGGTCAAGAGCAGGTCACAAAAGGTCACTATTGGCAAGAGGTCTACGAAAGTCATGTAACACATGTTATATGGGTTATTATACACGCATAATTCGATAGTAGCAGCCATTTTCACAATCTGACACCATGAGGTCAAGGTCATGTCACAAAAGGTCAAAATCTTAAATTGATAAATCTAAATAAAAAAGCATGTTTCTAGACCAGTTTTGTCGTCTTAGGAATACAGTGCTGGCATCCATTTGCTTGTATCTGATCATTAAAACCCAAAAAGCGCAATTTTAAAATATGACGTTATGAGTTACGCATACTTAGGGAGCCATAAGTCAGGCAAAAATAAAGATATTACTTTTAAATTTGGTTTGTCTATTATCCACATGTGGGTCTTGAACATATCTTCCGTTTTTTGTTAATAGGTTTTCAAATTTGGATTTTGAGGGCATTTTGTTTTTAAAATGCATTTTAGAGATCAAAAACCCAAATTTTCACAAATCCGAGACAGACATTTTGTAACCATTGCCATTTTCTATCCTTTGACGTTTTTCTATTGCATTTTGCTCAAAATATAGCATTTGTACGTCTTGCTAAAGTTTAGCTGATTTTTGTGTCAAAACTCATGTGTAGTGACGTCACTAAATTCGCTATTTCTCGAGAGAAAAAATGTGACGAAATTTGCTTCATTTTTGCACAGAAGACGTCGAATTGAAGTAGGAGAAGGTACTTGAAGTTTCACGATAGCGCTATTGATTTGTTAGCTATTGCGAAAGCTCGTCAGGGGGGGGGGGCGAAAAATGCCCCCAGCCAATGGCGGGTTAAGCCAGCCCCCCAGTCAAATTTCCTTAGACGAGTCCCTGCAGTGCCTGTCCACATTCGAACACTGTTCCACATACAGTCACTTTATTTCCTATACGTTCGCTCTCCTATTTTGCAGTTCGTTGCATGGCATGCCTTCAATACTTTACACTTACACTTGGGCGCCAGAACAAATGTGGAGAACACATTTCAAGTTGAGGGCTTCAGGTAGGTTGATGTATCCACAGAAATCATATGGTGGATTAACCCTATTTGTAACAGGCTCCTGGCTACCCCTATTTGTAACAGGGGGGCGGATTCCGCCCCCCCCCCCCGGAGATCTCGAGATCTACCCGTCCGATTTTCACAAATGAAACGGCGTTTGGTTCCCCTCAACACGATCTACATTTCTAAATAATTTAAAAAATCTAAATTTCTGATAGGGGAGCAACAGGGGGGCAAAAACCACAAATTTTAGTGGTATTTCTGATCCAACATAGCTTTCATTTTTATCGACCGATTTTAACACAATTAATACGAATCGATAGAGATTGAATTGGAAATTGATATATGACAGTGGCGTTTGAAAATTCAAAAATCATAGGCGTGTGCAGGTCACTCAATATGGGGTGAAGTAAATGCGTAATAAAACCATTTTTTATGGGGTTTTTTAATAAATGAAATGGAATGTGATTGTGACATTAGACAAAACAGTTAAAAATCATATTTTTGCCATAGGCGGTACCAGGTTAGTGAAAAAGGGGGGCAAAATTGGAAAAAATATTAACCGCAGACAAGTTGCTACCCAGCACTATAAATATGTTACTGATCGTAGATAGTTCCTTTTCGCATGTTGTACTTCATCATAGGCGTATCCAGGATCCAAACTGGGGCGGCTCAATACCTTTTGATAAGTATATTATCCGCTATTATGATACTAACTAGTCAACAGTGACTATTTCACTTACAACTTCAATTAACATTGCTTACCCCCCTTTTACCCTACCTGGACTCGCCTATTATCTTATAATCATTCGTAGAGTAGCCTGTGGTGCGTGTTTCATCCGAAAACTACAGTATGTTATGTCATTGTACGCCCATGCCTCTTAGTTTCCTTGCAATAATATGACCTCCCTTCTTCCATTCCTGAGCGCGCCTCTGCAAAAAAAATGACTATATTCCCTTTCCTGGCCTCATATGTGCATATATAATTATAAGCTAACCGTTTATTGCGCCGTTATCGCTGGCATATCGTCATCACCAAGACAGTCACCCCCCTTTGCATGTGCCTGAACACGCCCCTGAAACTCTATATGTAATAAATTATGCAAATAATGGAAGCAGAAGCTATCTTTTACATCTTGATAACTATAAATGCCCCTTACATTGCTCTATTTGTTTCCCGCCAAGCATTGAATACTTCCTGGAACCCCCCCCCCCCCCTTTTCAAGCCCCTGAAACCGCCTCTGCCATGAAATTTTAATGATATTTCATTAACATCAACTAATTTGCACTTGTTGCAATCACCGTGAACCGATGTAACTCCTTCATACTTGAGGCAGTTACGAAGAAACCGTGAAGATCGCATTTCCGTATTATCGCCAAATATCGCCTCCGAACCCACCCAAAACTGTACCCTGGAACCGCCTCTGTTCAGGTTAAGAACTCAAAATTTTGACTCCAAATGCGGAATTCAATTCTATGAAAAGTCTCAAAATTTCATGGGCCTGCTCCCAGCCGTTCTGGAGATATATGCGAAAAACATGAGAGGGGGCGGAATCCGCCCCCCCCCCCCTGTTACAAATAGGGTTAACTGGCGAACAATCTCACTGTTTTTAGCGACTAGCGCGATATCGTCGGCACACACGCCTGCAGCACCGACCAGTGAGTCAGTGATCCCGCCCGCGCAACACGTCAACGATAGACTAAATGAGACGCGTTCCGCGCGCAAAATGGCTGCCGTTGCACTTACAAACAACCTAGAAATGTTAGTTTAACAACACCGTTCGGTGTAAAAAAAGGGGATTCGTCATTCGAAAACCCATGAACCGATACATAAACACTTATATCAGTTTGTTCAACCATCTGGCAGTGTAGAAGAAGTTTGTTTCGTCTGGCGATAGTAAAACAAGAGTAAATTAACCGAATGGGTCCATGAGAACCAACGCCGTCATTGTCCTATCTACTTGATATAGTCGCATTAGGATTTATAAAGCAATTTATATGATTACATTAATCGAAACCATGTAGATGTAGCATGCAAATGTTTATAAGAGAAGGAACAAACTTTATTTGGTAAGTTTTTGGCGTAGTTTCAGTATTTCACGGATATTTCTAACTTCACCCTTCTCAATTTGTATGTGTGTGCACTGTGCAGTGGCCAACTAGAGAAGATCACGGACTTATCGCTATTACCCATTGACAAGGGATACGTAAGCAGATCAACAACAGCGGACGCAAGCACCGAAAAAGTCTCCCGGGCCGGATTTGAACCAGCGACCTATGGATGTCTGAACAATACCTCTACAGTCCACCGCTCTACCAACTGAGCTACCAGGAGATGCCTGTGCCCGTGGTAGTCCGATCTAAGAAATGCATTCGATAACGAGAAACCGGTTCGTATCCTCGTAACAAATGTATGGCCTCAAAATCACCCATTGACAACGAGCTCGAGCCCCGGTAGTAGCGATTTGTGATGGCCTGATATATACTCATTATATAGGTACTGCTTACTGGTGAGGTTAAGCAGGGGTGTGGTTTTATACAAATGATTGCATGGGTGCCCAAATTGAAACTTATTGTACTGTACCCCTTCCCCTTATTCCGCTCCAGCAGCCAAACAAATATTGACGCTGATTTTGCATACTTTACTTCTTGCCGTTAACTGTCCAACACGTTGATCGACTGGAAAGCGGAAACATACATAATTGCCTGCAGTGGCGGATCCAGGGGGAGGTCACGGGGAGCATGCCCTCCCCCCCCCCCCTTGGGCCATGACCATTATTGCGAATAGTATGTCATATATTTAAGCATATGCGGCATCAATGTCATATTAGGAAATGAGTCGCTTAACAAGGGAAAAAAATAAAGAAAAGCTTGTAAACATGAAGAAGGAGCGACACTGGTCCTAATGTCACAACAAGTCGGATAAGCGGTACTGGAGCTTTCACCGTGCCTGAATCCAGAACCGGCGGGCTTGACTGACTCCCGAACCTGAGGTAGCTGGTGAGGTGGTGTGCTGGGCTCGCACCAAGTTGACCATGGCAAAATAATGCATTTAGCATACATTTGGTGCGAGTACCGTACTAGGCTTCAACCGAGTTATGCTTTACCGTGTTTTAAAGTGTTATGGTCAATGTTTCAGGTACGTTTTTATGAATTTATCGTTATACGGTCGTACTCAACAAGTGAGCTGGCAAGCCAATGGAATTAGAACACACGTATTTTTAAGATGAAGAAAACTTATCTACTTATATATAAGTTAGTTATTTAGTTAGTGATTCTGTTTGTTAGTTAACTGTTGCCGATTTAAGGTCCATTAACAGGCGCACTGCCGGTAGTTCGCGAACCACGAACAGCGGGGGGAGGGTATTTCCGCCCCCCCCCCCTAAGATAAAAAAAACACGTAACAAAGCGACAAGCGGAAAACGATAGATCGAGATAAGCTCTATCGAAAGTACCTATGTTATTTTTAGGTCAGGCCAATATTGAGGTTACCAGAGGTCACCAAAGGTCAAATTCCGGCTATATGTATATGAGTGTCCTGGATAAAACCGTCTATATCTCGATACATAAAAGAGCGGAAAAACTTTCGAAAGAGAATGTATTTTTGTTTTGCTGTCGCTAACGTTCCATTAGAATTGACCTAAGGTCAATAGTTTGATCAGCAGAAGCCATTTAATTTGAAACATTATAATAATTGCCGAATAGCTTTTTTAGAAATAAGTTTTGACAGACACACGATCGAGTAAACATATTTCACCATTGTGGTTATTTCGTCGAGGCGTATCGAATTATATATTGGGTGACCTAGTTAGGCCATATACAAAAATTGGCCTGAGCTGAGGTCAGGGTCAACTCTTACATTAAGTGATTCGTCTCGACAAACCGAATACAATGGTGAAAACTCCATTGATCTACCTTGATTTGGTAAAGAGTTATTGAAGACAAAACATACGAGAACTGGGGGTCACCCAAGTTGACTTCGTAGAGGTCAAAGAACAGTAATGTTACATATGGCTTTGCATTTGGCACAAGAGTGGATCTGGTGAAAATTGGTCAACTTTAGCCATTTTCTATAGATTTATGCGTGTTTTAGTTTTTACCCATTCACTTATAATGGGGAGGTCACGAAATAGACCTGACCCTAGGTCACCGATATACAAAATTAGAGATCAACGAATTGTAGGTACTTATCACCTGATGCCATCCTGTGAGTTTCAAACCGTTTGGCCAATCCCTTTTGCTGTGGCACGACCGCAAACATTTTGGAGGTGGGGTCACTTGACTTGACTGGTGACCTGACCTGAGATAACCCGAGGTAAAAAATTAACACCGTATGGGTAATTTATTCCCAAACAGCTTCGCCATATTTCGCGGCGCTGCACGCCGCCGTTGTAACTCCGGTGGGCGGTGACAATGCCCTTGTTCTTATACTACAGAGTCGAGTGATCGTGTAACAAGTTTTTTTTTTGGGGGGGGGGTCGCCCCCCAGCTCCAAAGTTGGAAGGGTGAGTTGATCCCACTGCCCCACGGTTCCCACGCCCCTGGGCACCACTGCGCCGGTGTACCAGGGGCACCACCGCGCCGGTGGTTCCCCTGGCGCCGGTGTACCAGGGGAACCACCGTGCCGGTATACCAGGGGCACCACCGTGCCGGTAGGCGGTACTGTGGGGCGAGGAGAGGCACCGGGGAACCGTGCCTCCTTGAATCCAGGAGGGGGAAACAATGGCCTGGTGCCGCCACGAAATCACATGCATTGGCCGCTGGAGAGAAGAAAAAATCGCGAAATGATGCTAAGTTAGAATTGCTAAATTATGCACAAAAATGTCCCTTCATGCCTCCCGTCCCTTGGGCTATGAAGGGGAACCAACGTGCCTTTATACCAGAGGCAACAACGTATCGGACTCGAGGGGCCCTAAGGGTCGTTCGAGAGTCGGGATCCGCTTCCATGGGCGGTGGAACAGGGGGGGGCGCCGGGCACCGTGCCCCCTTGAATCCAGGAGGATGGGGAGGCGGGTCACCAATGCCCTAGTGCCCCCATCAAATTGCTGAAAACCCACCTATTTTATGCGAAATGGTGCAAAATTAAGAGACAAAAAACGCGCCGCTTCGCGGCGCATTTACATACGTTCGTCCTGATAAATCCTCAATGTCACGATGTTTGTTGACTATCGTTTTTTCTCGCGAACGAACCCATAGGGCCCACCATTTTTTTTTGTCATGTGTTAATGGCTAGAAATCCATGAAACATATTTGAAACTGGTAAACAACTGCACCCAAGCTGTTATAATTTTGCGAGAAAAGGTCGAAAAATATCACATTTGTGTGCCACTGCGGCGAAATTCCTTCTATCTTTGCGGTGGAAGAATCTCATTGAGTGGCTGCATTGGTGCCCTTGGGCTGATACATATAGATTATAGAACCTTTCGAATTTTTTAGGGCCTAGTTATCCAGACCAAAAAATAAACCAAAAAAATACAATCTATCAAATCAATCAGTGTTCTTTTCCAGTACAAAAGGGTCTAATATAGACTGTACGGGTATACACTGGCGGCCGCAGGAGGGAGGACATGGGGCCATGACCCCACCTTTGGCCTTAAATGGGGGGGGCAACATGTCTTTTAACCCCACCTTTTGCTCTAGACATATTTCATCTTTTTGACCCTGCATCCTGGTTCCAATAGCAGAAATTAGTTCTCCAGCCCGCTCAAAACCTCAAATTTTGGCGCCACTTCGCGGCGCAATAATAGTTGTGTGGGTGTCCATTTTGCGTGAATACTATTGGTAGTTAAGTTTAAAGGCAGCTTTTGTGACACATTTTCTTCAAGCCCATCTCTGCACAAAATCCTGCCTATTTTTTAGTTCAAAAACATTTTTGAAGTCAGCTCGAGACACAAAGCACTATGATACACTGCCATCGCATGCAATATATTTACTACTCGTAAAAAAAACGGCTGCCACACCCTGGTCACGAACCTCGACAACCCTCTTGATCAATTCTTCATCAGCCGTCCGGGGCTGCCCTTGACTGTACAAATTATATATTTTAGCGCCATTCGCGGCACTTTAAATGATAGAAAGGGTACGACTGATAATTGATATTGCAAATACCTATAGCTAACGTTTTGTCAATTACAAAATAAATGCTGAAATAAGGGTACCCTCAAAATATAGTGGACCAAATCCGTTGAGTTTTAGATTTGGGTATAGGT
Organism: Chirona hameri; assembly: GCA_036785665.1. NCBI lineage: Eukaryota > Metazoa > Arthropoda > Thecostraca > Balanomorpha > Balanidae > Chirona > Chirona hameri. The sequence continues at coordinate 8,585 of JAXIVJ010006155.1, forward strand.
AGGGGCACCACTGCAATTGATGACCCCCCCCCCCCCCCCCCCCCCTTGCATATTTTCTGGATCCACCCCTGCATGGTTCTATGTGCAGTACGCTCTTTCGAGCATTTCTACTTAATTTTACTTTATTCGGGTGTATTTTCTTACAAGAACATGACTGAGTTGCACTGATAAATCAAAAGTATATTTTCAGAATGGATGAAACCAGTGTCGGAGGGAAGGACGAAAGAACATTGAAGTGGGATGAAATGTTCTGAACCAGCGGGACTGCAGGAGTTGTGGTGCAGTAGCGCGACTGGTGTGCTATGGTAGGCTAAAAAATATTCATCAGATGTGCTCACATATTACCTCGTTCATTACTGCTAAACTTGAAAAGTAAAGAGCTGCTTTTTTAATTGGGTGCGGTCAGGTAAACACCAGCTGTTGGTACTTTACAGGCCGATGTTGTGCAGGCAAATATACATGGTAAGTTAGGACAAATATGGTGTTAAGCGTGGAGTTTAATTTATTAAATGTACCACATTCTTTAAAACTACCCGACATATGCATCAATATGTATAACCTACTTGGTAAATTGGCCGAATATTACTTTAAAACTTAAAATAATGTTGACAACAAATGTATTAAAATAAAACGTCCATTTGCCTAATAGCTAGTGATTTTGGGAAAAACGGCCGAGAGTTTTCAAATGGAAATATTCCACTATTTGTGTTCGAAATTGCATCGGAAATCACATTCATTCTTTTAAACCTTAAGTCCATTTTTGGAACTCTTCATCGTGACCATATTTACGTAAGTCACAACCATCCCGCAACAAACTTACAGATCAGGGGCCGGATTCCCACCTTGACTTACGAATTATTATATTCGTAAGTTGTTTATTTAGAATTACTATCTCACTACTAACGAAAGTGCATAACTCTCTGCCAACAACTTACGAATTTTGGTGTTCCTATCTCTTTCGTGGATTTCTTAGGGGATTCAAAAACAATAGCTGCAAGCTATTTCCTATACGGGAAAAGCAAGTTTGGGTCGCGAGTCAACCTAATAATATCGGCCACTTATGCAAGAGATGGTAATACCGATGTAAGAAAATTCTTACAAAATAACTTACGAATCTTCGTAAGAATTTCATAGATGGGAATCCGGCCCCAGTTGGCGACGGTTGTGCAATCGCTACATGATTGCAAATAGTTTATCGTTCATGCTCAGTAAACATTGCATTCGCAAGCAAAGACAATGTATTGGTACAAATTAATCGTTTTAAGATTGTTATACTGTGGAAAAAACGAACACGTCTGCCTTTGTCATCGGGCAACATAAAGCATGCCTTTCTCCTGCATTATCTGTTTTTATAAGTTCTGGAACAATCATTTCGAGTCAAATTAAATACAGTTAACGTTCGCACACCGACGTTAATTATCATCTTCCCTCTTCATCTTCGCTGGTAAAAGAGCACTCTGCAAAAAAACTACCCGGTTTCTCTCGACACATGGGTGTTTACTTAATTGCGCTTTAGCGAACATGAAGCCGGTATGATCCCCGGCGTTATTAAAATGGTTATCAAATAATCCGGCCGAGTTTTAGCGATGATTTCAGAACTAATATCAGTGTGTACTGTTTGGGTTACAGCTTAGATTTAAGAAGTACCGCGTTAAACAAACAATTCTCACGATCGTCAAGAGTGGAAATATTATTTAATATATGTTCGTTGTATCGATTTGACAGTCGTGCATATTAGCATAATGATTGTATATGAATCGTAAGCAAATCTAGTTTTTGCCCAGAATTGCTGGAAAATCAATTTTTATGTTGGTATGACAAAAGCCGGCACTCGTTCTTTTCTTTAGTAATGCAATGTTGCAAGATCGACCTGGAGGAGCGAAATTTTCGGTGCTGTTGAACACCAACCGAAGTATAGAAGACACCTGTTTGAAGAACGCGAGCTATTTGGTTCCACATAAAAACAAACTAACTATAATCAATAACTGTTGATTAAATTCATTTTCATACCAAACATTTGGCCTTCGAATGCTACACTACGAAATACACTACGAAATTTCGCTGTACGATTATGCTCAAATTTGTCATATTAAGAGCAGGATTGTAACACTCCTAAGCTTCCGAACAACATTGTGCGAAAGCATAAAGCAACACTTTTGTAGGGAGAGGGACAAATGCTGGGACATCAAGTGACACTTCCGTTTTTATATTTTCGTGTCTACTTAAAGGAACAGGCAGCTTTCAGGGACAAGTTGATCGAAGTAAATGACTGAAAGCCTAGCTCTGATTCTGAGGAACGATAACAACATGAAATACGAGTGTACTGGAGAAACATGAAGGACACACGCTTACACGTTTCCGCCATGCAGGTGATATGGTTGATCGATACTAACTATGTTTATGACATGGCAAAACATATCATAAAGCGAGTCCCAGCATTTGTCAACTCCTCGCGGTGTCTGGAAACAATGAGTATTTTGACGTTGTGTGGCGGTGCAATGTGCATAAGCATGCGTGAAGTGTGATCAATTAATTTGTTAGTCGATGTAGTGTCTGTTACACATTTTACCCTGTCTTATTCAACAAGTTATCTGTTTGTGACTAATAATTTTGAACAGCACCTCAGACATCTTCCAGCCACATTCCCAAGGTATTTAAGAAGTTACATAGCTGTCAAAAACTGTGTGTTTGTCATGACTTTATGCACTTTGCGAGCTGGAACCCATAAGGGAATATTCTAACTTTGAATAGTTCTTTATTCAAAATGTAGATTACATGCCTATTCATTTGTAACCTGATTAAACGAATAAAGACGTCACCAAGTTCCAGTGAGACAGTTAATTTCTGGGCCGAAGAACTAGTTACAAAATGCATGAATGCAAAAGATCACTCGTATTTTCATTCGATAAATATGAAACAATCGACAAAATATTTTTGCAAAAGAATTTACCGAATGTTGATGGCACATGAGACCAATCTCTTCACTTCAAACAGCTCCTGACTAATAAGTTTGGGGCGAGTACCGGGTGGAGCAGCACGTCCTCCACTATCGTCCCTGTCGGCCCGTGGCTGCCCGGCCCGGCCGCCGCGCCGACCCGTAGCCGGTTTTCCCGTACATGGACTCGCGGGAAGCGGGGTTGCAGGGTCGGCACTTCCGAGTCCGGCCAAACACGCACGCTGCACAACGCTTCACAGAACACCACTACCACGACTGATACTGGACTGGGGCCTCTACCCTAAACCCCGAGAAGCAGCTCAGAGAGTGTCGGAGCACGATACCAGGGGTTCTCACGGCTGGTAATGCCAGGGAGTTCTCACGGCTGGTAATGTCAGGGAGTTCTCACGGCTGGTAATGCCAGGGAGTGCTCACGGCTGGTAATGTCAGGGAGTTCTCACGGCTGGTAATGTCAGGGAGTTCTCACGGCTGGTAATGCCAGGGAGTTTTCACGGCTGGTAATGCCAGGGAGTTCTCACGACTGGTAATGTCAGAGAGTTCTCACGACTGGTAATGCCAGGGAGTTCTCACGACTGGTAATGTCAGGGAGTTCTCACGGCTGGTAATGTCAGGGAGTTCTCACGGCTGGTAATGCCAGGGAGTTCTCACGACTGGTAATGTCAGGGAGTTCTCACGGCTGGTAATGTCAGGGAGTTCTCACGGCTGGTAATGTCAGGGAGTTCTCATGGCTGGTAATGCCAGGTAGTTCTCACGGCTGGTAATGTCAGGGAGTTCTCACGGCTGGTAATGCCAGGGAGTTCTCACGACTGGTAATGTCAGGGAGTTCTCACGGCTGGTAATGCCAGGGAGTTCTCACGACTGGTAATGTCAGGGAGTTCTCACGGCTGGTAATGCCAGGGAGTTCTCACGAATGGTAATGTCAGGGAGTTCTCACGGCTGGTAATGCCAGGGAGTTTTCACGGCTGGTAATGCCAGGGAGTTATCACGGCTGGTAATGCCAGGTAGTTCTCACGGCTGGTAATGCCAGGGAGTTTTCACGGCTGGTAATGTCAGGGAGTTCTCACGAATGGTAATGCCATGGGGTTCTCACGGCTGGTAATGTCAGGGAGTTATCACGGATGGTAATGCCAGGGAGTTCTCACGACTGGTAATGCCAGGGAGTTCTCACGGCTGGTAATGTCAGGAAGTTCTCACGGCTGGTAATGCCAGGGAGTTCTCACGACTGGTAATGTCAGGGAGTTCTCACGGCTAGTAATGCCAGGGAGTTCTCACGGCTGGTAATGCCAGGGAGTTCTCACGACTGGTAATGCCAGGGAGTTCTCACGAATGGTAATGTCAGGGAGTTCTCACGGCTGGTAATGCTCGGTTAATGTCACGTTCACTGTGTGGTCTCCTCAGGAGGACTAACACCATGGGCTGTCTGTGGGCTACACAGGAGGAGGACCACGGGCCGAGTTCGCCACCGTGTGAGCTGTTCGAACCAGAGATGTCAGATGCAGTCTGCAGAAGTGCCGCTGTCCGGCCCTCCCCGGTCCAGAGCTGCAGGAGCGTCACTGTAAGAACTGGAGTACTCCACCTTTCGATGAGGGCGCCGGTTTAACCGGTAACTAGTGGTACGTTTAACTAACACATTCCCTCCTATACAATACGATAATGACAATGCTGTTTGATTTTTTAAGCACAGTATTTCAGTGTTGACTCAGTATGAAATACTTATGTTAAAATCCTGCCCTTTTAGTGGTTTTTGCCGAAGTGTTGAAATTCGAAGTTGGTCATTCAGACATCACCTGGTGTTTAACATGTTTTTGGTACGCTGTTTATTTATATTGTTGCTAATCTACGGCTAACTTGCCACAAGGAGAAGACCACCGACGGCATATAAGACAAGCGATGGATTATTATGCAATATCAGATGGATTGTGTATCTCAGTATGTCTTTATCTACCAAACATTCATAAGATATTCACCGCATTGTTGTACAAAATGTTCTGAGTTAGACTTGTCCTGTTCGTGCACACAGCTGCCTTCGAAGTCAATACTTATATTACCCTAAATGCATGGGCGTCGGAAGATGGGGGACGAGCCCCCCCGCCCCAACATTTTCGGATTTTAACATTAAACCTATGGGCGTTGGATGGAAAGAATCGACTTCAAAATGCCTCTGCCCCCCCCCCCCCCCCCCCCCCCTCAACTTTAAGAAGGTGGCGACGTCCCTGCCCAAATGCTTATGATTGTTGAATGCCAGTGGAAAATGCCCCCCAAACACTGTTAAAAGTAAGGATAATGTATTCAAGAAACTGTATTATTTTAATAGTTTTATTTAACCCCATCCCATTCCAGTGTCATCCCAGTGTTGTCATCACTGTGTCGTTTGGATGAGTGGTTAATTTGACGCGATTAACTGAGCAGTTAAGACCAATGGCAGTAGCGGCTGCGGCGGCCGGAGGGTCCGGTACGGCAGTAGCGACTGCGGCGGCCGGAGGGTCCGGTACGGCAGTAGCGACTGCGGCGGCCGGAGGGTGCGGTACGCGGCCGGCTTTGCCGTCTCGGCGAACTGCTCCGGATTCTGTCCGATTGCTTCCCCATGCTGAGACAAATGAGACGCCCGGGACTGCGGGCTGCCCTCGTAAACCGCTTCCCTTATTTCATAATTGTCCGGGTTATGGAGGGTTTCTGGCTCTAAACAGAAAACACACTGGAGGAAGGAGTCCTGCAATGTGCGCAGGATTTGTCCTGCTGATTTGTATAAGTTCCATAGGCACATTGTGCCACGGAATACATGAACGTTTAACATATATTCTAAACAGCGAATAATCTCTACATCACATTTCCATAGATTTAATCTATTGCAGCTGTTGGCAAGCCTTCATAAAAACACGGTTTGCATTGTCTTGTTAGACTTATCTAACTTGAGTTAATATCAAATACTAATAAAAACTGGCTAAAATAGATCACGAATGAGCACCGGTCAGGAGCAAGTACCTTTTTGCTCGTGAGCTATAGCATGACAAATTACAGTAACAGTTTCTCGGGGAAAACGAGCTAAGTTGTGTGTGCGCAATACCGACCTACATCCAGCGATTATCTGCCGGCACCAGCGGCAGCCGGTCAGCAGTCTGCAGTACCGCTGTCTTCACCGCGTCCCACCGCAGTGCCCATGCCCCTCGCTCCAGATCCCACCAAGCACACTGGGCTCTCCAGATCCCACCAAGCACACTGGGCTCTCCAGATCCCACCAGGCGCGCTGGGCTCTCCAGATCCCACCAGGCGCGCTGGGCTCTCCAGATCCCACGAGGCGCGCTGGGCTCTCCAGATCCCACCAGGCGCGCTGGGCTCTCCAGATCCCACCAAGCACACTGGGCTCTCCAGATCCCACCAGGCGCGCTGGGCTCTACAGATCCCACCAGGCGCGCTGGGCTCTCCAGATCCCACCAGACGCGCTGGGCTCTCCAGATCCCACCAGGCGCGCTGGGCTCTCCAGATCCCACCAGGCGCGCTGGGCTCTCCAGATCCCACCAGGCGCGCTGGGCTCTCCAGATCCCACCAAGCAAACTGGGCTCTCCAGATCCCACCAGGCGCGCTGGGCTCTCCAGATCCCACCAGGCGCGCTGGGCTCTCCAGATCCCACCAGGCGTGCTGGGCTCTCCAGATCCCACCAGGCGTGCTGGGCTCTCCAGATCCCACCAGGCGCGCTGGGCTCTCCAGTCCGGGCCTGGCCCGCCCTGTCCACCGGACGCGGGGCTGGGCGGACAGCGGGAGCTGGCTGTGCAGCTTCGGCAGCTCTGACAGACACGTCCTGCTGTCGGACGTCCCGGACTTGAGCTTCAACCCACGAGGCCTGGACTGCGGCGCACTGTGTGACCGCTGTAGTCCCAGCCAGCTAGGCGCTGTCCTGTCAGAGGGCGCCACAGCCCCTGCCTCCGCCGCTGCCTCCACCGCTGCTGCCGCTGCCGCTGCTGTTGTTGCAGCCGTTTCTGCTGCTGCTGTTCCCCTATGTGTTGGCCTGATCTGGTGCTGGCCTAGTCTCCTACCCCGCTTGTCAAACACACAATCCCGTCACTCCATCATAGAATGCACCACGGACCGACCCGGCTCTTCAGGCACACAGCTCCCGAAACGATACGGGCACCCACACAGCCACCGTGCCATCGTGATGTGGGACCCACTGGGTCCACCGGACCCACCGGACCTGCTGGGCCCATATTGGGACCCTGCGGTACCGCCGCTCGCAACGGCAGACCGGACGCGGTGGGCGGTGTCCTGCCCTCACAATACAGCACTCAGCACTCACCCCACTGAGGACGGACACCCCACGGGCCGCGGTCAGCGGGGGTCGGCGGGGGTCAGCCCCCACCCGGGGCGCCCGGGAGCGGGGACCGCGATCGGAGCAGCTCTGGCGCCTAACTGAGCGGTGTACTGCCAGCATGCAGGCGGTCCCGCCGTCGTCGCAGCCAAGAGCATCATTCAGAATCAGTCGCCGCCCGGACTGGATGGCCCCTGAGTCTCGTTGACTGGAGCAGAGGGCGCTCTGGCACTGGAGGGCCATCCACATCCAGCCCGGTCTGCCCTCCAAACTGGAGGACCCTCTGCGCAGGCCCTCGCGCGCTCCGACGCCGCCGCCGCCGCCGCCGCCGCCGCCGCCGATGTCGACGTTGTCGTGGGGAAGGGTGGGAGGGGTGGAGGAGGCGGAGGCGGTGGTTACCCCGCCCGCTGCTTTCGGTACGGCAGTGCTGCTCCGCCATCAAACGGTTTCCGTTGTGGCTTAGCCGTGCCTGCGCGAGGGGAAGGACGTGCCGTCGGAAACGGGGCGATTGATTCGTGACGGTTAGGCGTGGTGACGCGTATCGGAGAGGTTCATTTCGAATCCGACAGCCCGCCGCCGCCGCCGCCAATCGCCTCGTCATTAATTCCGCCCATTGTGCGCGTAATCAGCATTTGCAGAGGAACTCGCAAGAAACTCAATGAATAGGACGGGCGCGATTCAGCGCGCACAAAGAGCAGCCGGTCACAGGCCCCTCCCCCGGCGCGAGGCGGAGCCTGCGACGTAATCAATGTCTGGCCGCCAATCAGCGAGCGAGTCTGGTAGCGGCGCCCTGCGATTGGTCGCCGCCGGCGAGCGCCCGCCTCTAATCGCCAGCGGAGAGCCAGTGAACGACCATCCAAATTACCGAAAAATTGTGATAGATTTGGATTGTTCTCGAGAGAGGAGCCAGTGAAGAGCACTTCGAGCTCTCGGTGTGTTTTGCTTGTACCGTGGAGGACCTCGAGCCCCGGAAAAAATCGCCGCGCGGTGTGACGCGTCTGGGAGGACCGGCGAGTGGCCTCAAGATTGTCTCAAGAACACTGCCCGTGCGACCAGAGTGGATCCGCTCAGCTTCCAGCTGCTGGGGGCCCCCGGTGAGCCGGAGGGTTGCGCCGCCGACCCTGACCCGGGCGACCCCAATGACATGACCCTGAGCCCCAGGCCGACCCCGTTCTCGGTCTCGGACATCCTGTACCCGTACGAGGAGGTGTACCGGAAGTCCGCGGCGCTGGAGCCCTGCCTGGTGCCGCTGGCCGGCTCTCCCGTCTACCGCGGTGCCCAGCAGAACATGACCAACCCGTACGCGCACATGCACGTGCCGCAGCTGTCGGCGCCGGCGGCGGCGTTCCAGACGCAGTACTGCAACACGGGAGACTTCGGCCACTACGGCGACGTCAGGAACACGTCAGCGGGATGGTACAGCACGCCTACAGACCCCCGATTCGCAAGTGAGTACGGCGCGGGGACCGGAGGCAAAATCTGGGAACATTGAGCTGAGGTGCAGTGAGGGTACTGGGGACAGTGCCCGAGGGCATTGGGGTACGGTATGGGTACCGGGACAGCGCCCGTAGACATTGGGGTACGGGGTGGGTACCGTCATTCAGGGTAAGTTTAGCCAAATGGAATATCGTAATTTAAGTTAATATTGTGCACGCTCTGTGTCAAAACGAAGAATATGAACCTCACGTCTGTAATTTACAAGTTCTTGGGGTCAGGCTTGGGCTGTACAAAAATGATTTTGAAAATTAGAAATAGTTTTTTTCTTCTTTTTAAGTTATCCTTAAAATTTATTTAACAAAATAACGCTAATTTGATGGTACCCTGGCCAAGAATTAATGGTTTACCCCATTAATTAAGGTGCTTGAGAGCAGCCCATTAAGCGTCCACCGTTAATGAGTACCCAGTTTTACACTATTTATTTGTTCCCCTTGGGTGTAGCTGCGGCTAAAGTTGGCATCAGGGTAACTTTAGCAAGGAGCGTCGCCACACATTTGGAGTGGGGGTCCAGCCAGGTGGTTGGTCCACCGCTCTAATATGGCTAATTTCAAGTCCTGCCGATCTGGGGGGGGGGGGCGGAGCGATCTTGGGGGGCGTCTAGGGCCCTTAGCCCCCCCCCCCCCCCCCCCCCCGGGCATATTTGGAAATGTCGAATACAAAATCCAGACCTAGCATACTTAGGGAGCCATAAGTCACTCAAAAATATAGATATTGCTTTTAAATTTGGTTTGGGCATCGTCCATACCTGGTTCTCCAATCATATCCCGGCTTTTGAATATGTTTGCAAAATTTGATTTGGTGATAAAAAACTTACTTATTTTTTTGAAGTTCCACAAAACCAAAATGTTCGAACATATTCAAAAACCGGAATATATATATTGGAGAACCAAGTATGGACAATGCACAAACCGAATTTAAAAGCGATATATATATATATATATATATATATATATATATATATATATATATATATATATATATATATATTTGTACTGACTTATGGTTATAGCTCCCTAAGTATAATAGGTCTGGATTTTGTATTCGACATTTCCAAATATGCCCCCGGGGAGGCCTCGCCATGACGACCGGTTGATTGTGGGTATCGGGTTTGGGATTTGATGTCTAGAATGCTGCCCCTTGGGTCGGAAGTACGTTTTATAATCCTAATTGTTTGATTGTGTATGTTTATAGTTCAAAGCCACTGCGTGCTTTGATGTGGTGCTAGTAAAACACCACATTGTCACATCGTACCAGCTAAAAATGTCCAGCCTTAGCACGAAACTCAGGAAATGGAAAATGGCCGGATCGCGGCCCGTATGCGCTTATCGATAACGCTGCCGATACTAATTTGAGTTATACCAATAGTATGCCGATACCTACAAGGACTTGCTGATACCGATACCGATACCGACAGTATTTTTTTATCTAAGAAATCGCATATCTAATTCTGCCATTTGGTCATTATCAGAGCATACCTACTCATGCACTATATTTTCATGTTTTGAGTATGCACGCCTTTATTTAAAGGTTGTCCCTGGTTGAAGTCGATGGGAACAGCAATAGCATTGATCATTGCCTGAAAATCGTCTAGAAACACGATCTGTAACGCGGAGTGGCTAAAGTTAGCCGATTCCGGCCAACTTTAGCCACCTCGGAAATTCTAAAAATAACAACTTTGAATGCACAGAATCTCAACACTGCAACCACCATGCAATAGCACCAATTTTGCTTCAGACATATTTGTATGTGTTGCCTTAATAAAAACAGGGCACATCAAAATGTCTCAAAAGTATGCTAAAGTTACCCTGAATGACGGTGCCGCGGACAGCGTCAGTGGACACTGGGGTGGAGTTAGAGACCGTCTAGTGGTTGTAGAAGCATTGAAGTAGAATATAAAGGATGATTAGAAATAGCCTGATTCTCATTGATAATGCACAAAAAGAAATATAAAGTAAGGATTAAATAATATTTCGTGCACGGCACTTCATTTTTGTTATTAATAGTTATCTGATGAAGTACCGTGCACGAAATATTATTTAATCCTTACTTTATGTTTGCATTATCAATGAGCATCAGGCTATTTCTAATCATTCCTCATATACTTACCATGCTCAGTAGTCCATCCTTTTTCTAAAAATAGAATCAGTACTGTAGGTATGTCTGGCCCTGGGCTTGCATCCGGCAGAAAGCAGAGTCGCTACATACCTAATAGGGAACCGTTATTATCGCCAGCGCACGATGTCACTGTGAGGGGTAGGGAAGGCTGACTTTCCTGACAAAACCGGAAGGAATACAATTAGGTCTGGTCTAGTCGATCATAATATTCGGAGCCAATACTGAAAATACGCTGTTAACCCGCGAGTTACTGGGGTATATTTCATAACGCGACTTACGGGGGGGGGCTATTTTTTGCCCCCCCCCCCCCCCCTCGGATCTCCGGAACTACTAAACCGATTGTAAAAATGCAAACGGCATTCAATAGCCCTGGGAAATTTATCGAGGGAAACATAATATTGTTGACCTCGGGGTCACTGATGGCATCACAGGTCAGGCCAAGTACAAAATGTTTGACCGTGTCAAAAGGTCTCGATGGATGGAATTATCGCGCAAAATTGCGATATTAAACGCATAAGCAGTCGATAAATCGGTATGATTCGTGTGTCTGACACTTCTAAGTACCATTCTCAGCTGTTTATGACCTTGGGTCAGGGCAAGGTCATCAGAGGTCACGAGGTCAAACTGCATATTACGGTCATTAGGCGTTGTAGCACATGTTTTTGGTTTTTTTTTCGTCTAGAACGCTATAAAATGACCTTATAACATTGTTTTTTCATATAAATAGAAGTAAAAAGCAAAAATTGAAATGCATTTTTTATGCATAGTAATGCTGTGAGAGGTGGTCGATTTTTGTCATTTAAAGGTCATACATAGGTCAGTCATTTTTAAAGATATCGACTTCAAATTTGGTACACATATTCACCGAATACGTCTTCATCACATGTATTTCTTTTTGTGGATAATTTTTATTTTGTATTGACAATTTTGTTTTAAAAAAAAAATGGATTTCTCAAAATTTTGAATAGAAAAAAACTCAAAAATCCGAGATGGCAGTTTGATATCCCGGGCTATTGTCGGTAATGTTATTTAAGACAATTGAATTTATCTCTAACATTGTACCTTTGACGGCGTTTTCCGCAAACCATTATTTTTCAACAAAAACCGAAGAACATGACGTCACTCTGACGTCATTCTCGGTTGACCTATCATAACCTCATCTTTTTTCTTTGGTCAGAATGGGTTAAATTGATGTGATAGAAGGTACTGCAAGTTTGGTGGCAATATTGGCGACGGTTTGGGAGTTATTGCAAAATAACGGGAGGGGGGGGGGGAATTAGCCCCCCCCCACCCCAGTAAGTCGCGGGTTAAACCTACAATATTATTTTATAATCCGTATAGAAATCCCATAATATTTGGTAAATTCGAAGGAAGAGGTACGTCGATCTATGAATTTTATAACTTTTATCATGAAACTGTTAATGAAATTTGGGTTTAATAACAAAAATATAAGTAGGGTTATGTGTACAACGGGAACATCGAAACGTTCGGAGCCTAGGCTTCGGAACGAAGAAGTCTAAGAAGGCGCTGCCTCTTTTAGAAACATAAACATCAATGTCACGTTAGTGTTCTATGGCCTATGCCCACTTAAATCCATTACCCGCTTCCCAAAACTTGCCAGCTTCTTCTCGGCCCATTTCTTGAGTAGTCCAGGAAAAGTCTTCAAGGACATACAACTTCAGACCCTGCTACCTTCACGAACCTTTCGAGGTGATATCCTGGGCACAGTTTGCTGAAGTTGATATTGCAAGTATGTGTGCTGTCCCATCTTCAGTAATTCACTGTCCTGCTGTGCCAACTGACCATTGCGTGGTTTTGCCTATGGCTAACAAAGTCGCGAACGTTTCAACCAAAAACATTGGGACGGCCAAAGCCTAGATTTTTAAGTATAGGGAACACAGACCTATGGCTAGAATCAGGCCATGACGTGCTTAAATTCGTCCAGAGTCCTTTAGGTATGCATTTGACATCGACGCACCCAAGGCGTCCTGTTGACGGATATATTTCCAGTTGAAAATACAACAATAAACAGACATTACCCAACTACAAAATACCTACATAGTCAAAATATTAAAAACCCTTGATTTCGATAGCCTTTGCTTATGTGTTGTGGAAACAGAAAACCTTTCAACAAGCCGCGTTGTATGAGTGCTCCAGCTGTGGCACGGTTAAAACCTTTCAACAAGCCGCGTTGTATGAGTGCTCCAGCTGTGGCACGGTTAAGCCAGAGTCGTGATCATATCGAACAATAAGTCAGTTTACAATTCTTACACAATCAGTAATGTCTGTGGTCCTAACGATGTTCAAGGATAGCAATTGTAACGTTTGTGATGGCAGACATTTGTTAATTTCGTCTATGAAATATCATCCAACCGGGCCTGTAACTCACGTTACAAGGACCTCTTCTACTTACACACTGCAGCACATTTTCTCACTCTGTATGCCTAGCATTGTGTCCAGTGTGTTCATGGTTAAAATACAGTGGTACAGTGGTAAAATACGGTACCTAGTACAGCTTATTCTGTAACAGGTCATACACCGTCGGCAAAATATCTTCATCACACCGATAGGTGAACGTGCTGTTGAATGATTTCACTCAATTCGGGCCCCGCGAAGTAAAGAATTTTAAAGCGTTTTAGTTCAGGAATGGCTTTTGTGATTTCTCACTCCGCGAATCAATTAGCATTCTATCATGTTTGAATCATCACTTGATGATGCATGCAAAAATACAGCAACTATTGTAGTCCAGGAAAGGAGTAGTCCAGAAATTTCAGGGGTTACAAACTATTAACGTCATGCCTTATAACGAATTCGAGCTCGTTAAAGGGAATGTTTCACCTTTGTATTAGTTTTAAACTGAGATAGCCATTATCTTGGCCCGTTTTTGAAATGTCTAAATTATTCAGGTCATTTTCCCAAAACTTAACCGTTTTGAAGCAATTTAATTTACCATTTGCAAAATGACTCCAAGCTGGTGCAGCCGCTGATTGGCTGACAGCCACTTTTTCAGCCAATCCCACTTTGTCAGCCAATCAGTGGCGATCTATAACTCAATAATGACGTCATTCGCCCAAATCTAAAAACTTAATTTGTATAAAGTTAAGTGACTTTTCGAGTGAAAAATATCCCCATCGTTTTCAGCAGCACTTACTTCATATGCTCTACTACAACCAGCGTATATTTGACAACTTTCGGAAAGGTGAAACATTCCCTTTAAGCCTCTTTTTATCTTCATTCGCACCGAAATCAGCTAGCATATCTCTCGGCGACTTATGTTTTCTAGTCCATTGCTGATGTTGTCTAATTTCAGGGGTTGCAAACGGATGTGTACGTACGTCTCTCACCACTCCCTGTGGGCGTCAGAGTCAGCGCTATGGGAGTCCCTGCGGACGTCAGAGTCAGCGATATGGGAGTCCCTGTGGGCGTCAGAGTCAGCGCTAAGGCTTGGATGGAGTAATTTGTTAAACAAAATATCTTATTTCATTCTTGTGAGTTATGCATTGCTTGACAGTTGATAGCTACGTACATTGCTTGACAGTTGACAGGTGACACTCAAACCTTACTTAAACATAGATGGTTGCAGTCTCTAATAATAGTACCGATATATATTTTTTTTTAATCAATAACTTACTTGTTTTACCGACACATTTGATATCACTGATACATGATGTATGATGAGCGTTGCAACACCTTCAAACATCTGAACCGCCAATCACCATTGCCATTTATTTTGCAGCAGGGGTTCTGTAAGAGGAAATATTGCAAACATCACAAGTTTTTAAGTTAATTAAAATATGGATCCCATGTCTTACATAGATCAAATGACTTAGTGTTATCTTAAGTAGATCTCTTTCCATTTGTGTTGTTGGTTCCCACCAATTAGTAATTTTGTTTTCCATTTGGGGTTTTTAAATCAGCTGGGGTACATTTTAGAGTTCAGCCCGGCAAAGAATGGGAGCTGTGAAGTTCCCTTGCCTCTTTGATAAAACATGATTTACACTCGTTCCACCCTCCTGCTCTGAAGAAGGGTGCTGCTGCATTCTCTGCTGCACTGCTCTGCCACACATTAAGCTGCTGGATGGCGGAGGCTGGCAGGGTGAGACCAGCACCCACAATTGGTTGACGATTATTTTGCACCAGAAGTTGCGGTTTGTATACGGAATTAAGATATCTTCTTCAGCCGTCCGTGTTTTCCGTCGACCGCTCTATCAGTTGTCCGTGTTTCCGTCCATCTTTCCGTCATTTGCCCGTGTTTCCCGTCCATATTTCCATCGTTTTCCCGTGATTCCCGTCCATTTCCACGTTAGCTGTCCGTGTTTCCTGTCCATCTTTCCGTCATTTACCCGTGATTTCCGTCCATTTCCACGTTGACGTCAGCTGTCCGTGTTTCCCGTCCCTCACTCAGTCAGTTGGTCGGCGCCGTCCACTATTCTGTCTGCTCGCTCGCTCGCTCTGCCCCGCGGCTAGCCCCGCGGCCAGCCGGCGGCGGCCATGTCTATTTACGTCGTTAGTCTCGAGTGTTACCGTGCCGGGGGAGAACGTTTCGGTAATCGCCGCTGGTCGATGCAAGCTGCTAAGAAAACCCGACACGCAGTCCGCCCGGGGTAGGACGGGCCGGCCGCGCCGGACGGGCCGCACGGGGTATAGGCGGCCATGTTTGGCCAGGACAAATACGAGGCGCGCGTGGGGCAATATTGGGAGACGACTCCGTCAGCAATGATGACGCCGGCGACGAATGGCTTTCTTTTGTTAGGCTGATAGCTCGGCAAAGACGAAGGGTTGGATGAGAGGCTCGCTACGTGGGGAAATATAACGGAAGGGTTTGGCCGCCTGTATATGCGCCAAAGACGCGGTAGCCACCCAGCGCAAATGAAATATCTTAAAAGACATCATTCGGTTGAAATAGAGAACTGAAATTGAGAACTTCTCCATCCATTTATTATATGCATATATAGTTACATCGTCGAGTGATCTCATTCTCTTGGAATATTATTATACTTTATTATTGGACGCTCGTGTTCAAAAACTCGCTGCCGGATGAAAGATAATCTAATAATTTCAGTTGTGTTGTGGCTTAGCATCATCAAGCAAATGTGCTTTCAATCACTCAACAAAGCACGGAGATAAGAGGGATATTTATGTGGCTATTGCTTTGCCACAGGTTACAGTGGACAGATGTACATTGATGAATGGTACGTTCGGCGGTAAATATTGGCTGATGGTATATCGAATGAGGTCTGCTGCAAGCTCTCAACATTTCTCAATTATCTCGCAGCAAAGAGCACACATTCGTGACTGTGAATCTCCACTGCATTCACCAGAGGACGTCCTCTAGCGCGGCCCGGATTCTGCACATTCCTCTTGACTGCGCGGCCCTCGACCCGCACTCGCGTCTCACGCACCCGCACCACTCCACTTGTGAGCGTCTTTCGTCCCGCTGCGTCACCTCTCGTGCGATCCTGCACACCATTCACCTGTCTCTGGGTTGGCTGGCCGCCCCAGCACCACCTTGTCCGCTACCACCGCCACCGCCGTCACCGCCGTCACCGCCGTCTCCACCGCCTCCACCACCACTGCCGTCACCGCCGTCTCCACCGCCACCGCCGTCACCGCCGTCTCCGCCGCCGCCGCCGTCACCGCCGTCTCCACCACCACCGCCGTCACCGCCGTCTCCACCACCACCGCCGTCACCGCCGTCTCCACCACCACCGCCGTCACCGCCGTCTCCACCACCACCGCCGTCACCGCCGTCTCCACCACCACCGCCGTCACCGCCGTCTCCACCAACACCGCCGTCACCGCCGTCACCGCCGTCACCGCCGTCACCGCCGTCACCGCCGTCACCGCCGTCACCGCCGTCACCGCCGTCTCCGCCGTCACCGCCGTCTCCGCCGCCACCGCCGTCACCGCCGTCTCCACCGCCGCCGCCGTCACCGTCGCCACCGCCGTCACCGCCGTCTCCACCGCCACCGCCGTCTCCACCGCCACCGCCGTCACCGCCGTCTCCACCGTCACCGCCGTCACCGCCGTCTCCACCACCACCGCCGTCACCGCCGTCTCCACCGCCACCGCCGTCACCGCCGTCTCCACCGCCACCGCCGTCACCGCCGTCTCCACCACCACCGCCGTCATCGCCGTCTCCACCACCACCGCCGTCACCACCGTCTCCACCGCCACCGCCGTCACCGCCGTCTCCGCCGCCGCCGCCGCCGCGGCACGATCCGTTCGCGCTTGGCTGGCTCGGCTTTCAGCTCTGACCGCGGCCGTCACGATCGGGGTCTCGTTAGCGAGCGGGATGCGCTGGCCGCGCCTGCCGAGACCGGTGTCGGTGACGGTCGCCCCAGGGTGTGAGATGAGGAGAGCGGTATGCAGAGTGAGGTCGGGATATGTATGGGGCGGCGGGCGGCGGCGCAGCTGGTTTGATTCAATCTTTGCGCAATTCGTATTTCCCCGTGAAGTGAGTCCTAAGTTCTGTGATTGAAGCGTGTATCGTACTCTGATCAATGTAGATTGTGGAATCTCAATACCAATATCTTGAAATTTTACAAGAAAATTATGTTTATTCGGGCAAAACCATCACACGGTGTTGTCAGGCTGTTAGTTAATTACGAGTTAATTTAATTTACATCACTGCTCGTTTGGTCTCTAACATGCCTAATGTGAATTTACGAAGGAAATTATCGTTGATTAGTTTCTACTACGACCAGGTGTTTACATTAACTTTACTTACAGCTTCCAAAGTTGGGCAAGTTCTGGGACAAGAGGGTGGCATTAAACCGGTCATTTATGTTTAAAAGCACGGATCAGTTCAGTAGTCTCACATTCTACTCGGCGACAGGCAAGCCTCGCAACAGCAACGCGTTTGTACGCTCGTATGCAGACTCCAGTGCTGCTGTTTACCTTCTGCCCCGGCTGCCGGCGGGGCGCACCGCTCCCTGTCTCTGTGACGTCACGATCCGAGCGCTGCTGCCATATCCAGCCATAAATCCTGTGAAGCTCTTAATTCCGGCAAATCACTTGTATAAACAGAGGCGCTCTCAAGCAAAACAGTCTGGCGCGGCTAAACAGTGACGCGGCGAACAGCTCAGTGTTTTCACTGCGAGCGGTGCCGCACCGTCCCAGCTCCGTCACACCAGACCCGGCTCAAACTGGGCAGCCGTGGAATATCGACGATCGCTCTAGCATTGAAGGTCTATGGATTTAGATAGATTTCCGACACTGGATATTGCGGTGACTGAATTTACACTGAATTAGACTGATTTGCTACCGAGGAGAGTCGTCAATGAAATGCGGATCTCTGTCGAGATGATTATTAAATGAAAAGCTGCAAGAATAGCTAGGTATCGATGGAAAGTGCATAGCCGTAGGGTTATTACCGAGCGGGCGCGAAACGTTCGTGAGGTTTCTCGTCAACTTACTAGACAAATGTACATTTGATCTGGCCCGAACCGGCCCGACACGGCCGTACAGACGCTTTTCGGAAGCTAATAACTTTACAACCACTGCTCCGATAGAGATCGGGTTTTCACCATTGGATAGGACCATCAAATACATTTTAATTTTGGTTTCGTGCGTTCTGATAGGGGTGGCACCACAGCGCGTGGAACATGCAAACGTCGAAATGAACAAAAATAATTATTGATACAAAATGGCTTGATTTATCTAAGCATTAACTTATACGATGAAGCATGCAGGGCTAAAGACGTACTCCCTTTTGGTGGATTCGTGAATGGAGATCATGAACAATTTAATACAACTTTATTTTAATGTAGTTTGTCCCAGGGAAGCAACAGATACCGTTCGGTTACCGCCGATTAAGGTGTTGTACTGGTTACCGAGCGGGCGCGAAGCGGCCGTGAGGTTTCTCGTCAACTTACTATACAAATTTACATTTGACCCGGCCCGACCTGGTCCGAACCGGCCGTACAGACGCTTTTCGGAAGCTAATAACTTTGAAACCACTGCTCCGATTGAGATCGGGTTTTCACCATTGGATAGGACCACCAAATCAATTTTGTTTTCGGTATAGTGCGTTCTGATAGGGGTGGTACCACAGCGCGTGGCACACGCAAACGTCAAAATGAACCAAAATCATTCTTGATCAAAAATGGTTTTATTGATATAAGCATTAATTTATACGATGAAGGATGCAGCGCTCAGGACGTACTCCCTTTTGGCGGATTCGAGGAAGGAGATCATGAAAAATGTAATACAAATTAATTTGTATGTTGGCATGCACGGAGGCCTGGCAATTTGTATGGAGGACGAAAAGGACTAAAGGGACTATGTGTTACTACCACCCAGACTGGTTATTGATTCACCTTTTTTGGAAGGATTCAATGACGATACATTTAGGAATATAAATGATTCAGTCACCGTTTGATTCATGGATAACCATTTTGAGAAATGATTCTTTCCGATGCAAATATTTTTTTTACAAATCAAATCACGTTTGACTCACCATTGCAATAACATTGCAGTCTTTTTGATTCAATCAATCTTGTTTCTATGCGGGTTTTGATTCAATCATGATTCATGAATAAAAATAGCAGGTGGTGAATCTATTCTTCTTTGAATCAAGGGATTTTGATTGAACGATTCCAATCGATTCAATCAGAGTCGAATCAATAACCAGTCTGCTACCACCACGTGTGCTTCCGTACCGTTTCTTATTTCAAACCTGCTTTAGCTTTACCAGAGCGCGCCCGCTCGGTCATCGCCCAAAAATGCCTTTCACTGATATAATATGATGGGACTTGAAGTGACGTGGACGGTTCTAACACCAATAATATAGGTATTTGCGCAACTGTTAGGCATTCGCAACACATGATCAGGATACCAAATCGCGAACCTATGCCCCTAGACAGGCTGTGCACGTGATACGTACCGCAATCCGTCGATGCGAGTCGTACCTATTTCGGCGTACAAACCATATGTAACATCATTCTCCGTTCCTCGCGCAGTCTCGCGGCTGATGACGGGCTCGACCGGCATGAACGTCAACATGTCCAACATGGCGTCGTTCGGCGCCTGCACCGACACCAAGCCGATGGCGATGCAGTTCCCGCTCAGCAATCGCCGGAAACGACGCGTCCTCTTCACACAGGC
The DNA here is from genome assembly GCA_036785665.1 of Chirona hameri. Classification (NCBI taxonomy): domain Eukaryota; kingdom Metazoa; phylum Arthropoda; class Thecostraca; order Balanomorpha; family Balanidae; genus Chirona; species Chirona hameri. The sequence goes on from JAXIVJ010006155.1 coordinate 28,564, forward strand.
ACAAGTGAGGCTCTCGTGGAATAATTTTGCATACGAGTGCGTGTGCAGTGTGATGTGATGTTTTTGACTAAGCTTTTTAGAGGTCTCATTTCATCATCTTACTTGCTTGAATGTGTTAGTGTTCATGTCCCATCCAGGAACACCAGAGTTGCGGCGTTCACCCTGTTTGACGTCCCCCGCGGCCGTGTGGACACCGTGCAATCCAGCCAATTTGTGCAGGGACCCCGCTCGGTGAAAGACTTTGCCGCTTTGAGTCCTATGAGTGATGTTTAACGATGCAATAGGAAGGCTTAAGAAGGACATAGTGGGGTATACGTCGACGTTGGGAACTTTTATTTAGACTCAGACTCGATTGATATATGATTATGTTTATTTTATGAATGCTGTACACTTCATTATATTATATGATGGACTTCACCTGTAATTGGGTTCGTACCTGTTGGTGATTAATACATCATACAATCATACAATCATACGATACATACGCACGCACAAGCACACACGCACATACGCAGACGCACACATACACGCACAAGTACGCACCCACAAATTACGACACAACAAATGTGTCTTGACTTAAGTCGTGATTTATGAATTGTATACTGTCCGTTGTCATTTATTTTGTTAGCACCAAAATATTTTAGAGCAGCACGTAGCAATCAGTTGGTAGCAGCTCGCCACAGGCATAATAATTTGTTATACTGTCTATCCGCTCGAGGAGATTCTAAAAGCCATGTGGACACTCCCGAATGCAATCTAAATGCAATATATATATATATATATATATATATATATATATATATATATATATATATATATATATATATATATATATATATATATATATATATATATATATATACATATATAGATAGATAGATAGATAGATAGATAGATAGATAGATAGATAGATAGATAGATAGATAGATAGATAGATAGATAGATAGATAGATAGATAGATAGATAGATAGATAGATAGATAGATAGATAGATAGATAGATAGATAGATAGATAGATAGATAGATAGATAGATAGATAGATAGATAGATAGATAGATAGATAGATAGATAGATAGATAGATAGATAGATAGATAGATAGATAGATAGATAGATAGATAGATAGATAGATAGATAGATAGATAGATAGATAGATAGATAGATAGATAGATAGATAGATAGATAGATAGATAGATAGATAGATAGATAGATAGATAGATAGATAGATAGATAGATAGATAGATAGATAGATAGATAGATAGATAGATAGATAGATAGATAGATAGATAGATAGATAGATAGATAGATAGATAGATAGATAGATAGATAGATAGATAGATAGATAGATAGATAGATAGATAGATAGATAGATAGATAGATAGATAGATAGATATATATATATATATATATATATATATATATATATATATATATATATATATATATATATATATGCATATGTTATCAGTGGTAATGGTGTTCTGTTTGCTCTGTCCAGGTGTACGAGCTGGAGCGGCGTTTCAAACAGCAAAAGTACTTATCAGCGCCAGAGAGGGAGCACCTAGCCAGCCTTATTCATCTTACTCCAACACAGGTCAGTATCAAAAAGTTTCAACGTCGAAATCTGCGGCATTTGGTCTTCAAAGATATCATGCAAGACACTGACATGAAAGCGGCATGCAGATACAGCGCAGTAAATTAAAATATTTATTTTAAATGTGAGGTCATGCAATGCTCTGGGACATGTTCTAATTTCCATTCAGAGCTATTACATATTTCTGTCACTGATTTTCTACCCAATAACCGCCAGTCTCATATTCTATTCGTATGACAAATTAAGTAGTTCACAGATCCACAAATCCATCGAAATCCCATGTCATTCAGCTGAATACTAGGTCAGTGCGATCATCTGCTCGCTTTGTCACTCCGAATATGAACATCCTTGAGACATCCCTCATCTACCCGTAAGTTAGCACGCCCCACTACACGTCTTATGAATTCCGGCACAATTCCCGCCTCAACAGAACTGTGCGACGCATTGCTTGCCGTTTGTTCCGCGGAATGCCGCCTCACGTTCCCACAGAGCACGCATTAAATCGAGCCGCTACCGCGACAAAGACTCGGCGGCGGTGCCGGCCCCGCGCCGCCTCCGCCGCTCGCCGCTCGCCTGCGCCGCTCGCCGCCGCGATTTTCCGGGACCAGTCCGTAAATACGGCTCCATATAATATCGTTTTTGGTAGACAACTGTCCGACACAGAGGGCTCAGGCTCGCTCCACTGGCCGCTAATGGCTCTAATCCGACGAAAACCCCTCTGAGCGCGCTCTGTTTGCCTGGAAAACGTAATCGCCCGTCTAATCTACTGGGGGCGACAATGCCCCGCCCGGCCAGCAGCGTGGCGGCGCACGGCGGTGACTGAGAACGGCTGGTTCCTTTCGTTTCAGGTGAAAATCTGGTTCCAGAACCACCGCTACAAGTTCAAGCGTCAGGCCAAGGAGAAGGCGATGAGCGAGCAGGGCGGCTCGCCGCGCCGCGTCGCCGTCCCCCGTGCTGGTGAAAGACGGCAAGCCGTGTATCAGTGGCGGCGGCGGCGGCGGCGGCGGCGGCGGCAGCAGCAGCAGCGGAGGCGTGGAGCCCGTCACCACAGCCACCGCGGCGCCACCAGTGAACCTCGGCAGCGAGCCGTGCGCGGCGCCGTCGCCCACCGCCTCGCACAGCGGCCTCGGCTCGCTGGTGCCGCCGCAGCAGCAGCAGCACACTACGCCATGGGCTCGCCGCCGTCCGGCATGCTGGCCATGGAGCAGTACCGACAGAGCATGACGCCGACCATGCCGAGCATGCCGCACGGCGGCGGCGGCGACGGTCAGATGTGCTCCTCCTACCTGCCGCTGCAGGGGCGCAGCTGGGTAACCCAGCCGGTCACCGGTTATCGCGTTAGTGCTGCCGAGCTGTGCTGCTGGTTTGCGAAGGAACCAACTGCCGACTGTGTGATGGTGACAGGTTTGCCAGTAGCACAGGAGGTCATTTAACTAGTTTCTGACCGGTTTCAGAATGGCCAGTAACCAAAGTTGTGCTCTGACAACTGTCTCACCGGTAACCAGTTAAGTAACGAAGCTGCAGCAGCGATCGCAGCTCAGCTGACCGCGCCAGTCTGCATTCGAGCCAGTAGTCCACGTGTCTGCCACTCTCACATCTGTTCTGTGCTGATCAAGTGCACTGCGCTGGTAACCGAGTAGTAGCTAAATACACGGCCAGCCTGGCCTGTGGACGGCCCAGCCTGGCCTGTGGACGGCCCAGTCTGGCCTGTGTACGGCCAGCCTGGCCTGTGGACGGCCCAGGCTGGTCTGTGTACGGCCAGCCTGGCCTGTGGACGGCCCAGGCTGGTCTGTGGACGGCCCAGCCTGGCCTGTGGACGGTCCAGGCTGGTCTGTGGACGGCCAGTCTGGCCTGTGGATGGCCCAGGCTGGCCTGTGGATGGCCCAGGCTGGTCTGTGGACGGCCAGTCTGGCCTGTGGATGGCCCAGGCTGACCTGTGGACGGCCCAGGCTGCTGCCCGGCAGCCAGCGGTCTCCCCAGCCGCCAGTCACTGCCCGCTGGGCCACCATCGGCCCATTGTCCGGCAGCGGGCCGGCTCCGTGCCGCCCAGTGTTTGCGTTGGGGGGCTGGCGTCGGCGGGCTGTCCGAGTCGGGGCGGGAGCGGCCGATTCACCGGCCCGGGTGCGCTGCTGATCCGCGGGACGGCGAACGGTGGCTTTCCTGCACGTCCTGGAGAGTGGCGTTGAACTCGTGGACGAGCGTGCGTGAGCAATGCGCACTTGACGCTCCCGGCTAACCATCCTGGCACGGCGACCCACTCGCATCTCACCCCTCCGCTCGTCCGGCGTCCCTCCCGGCCTCCCACCCTCGACCACCCATCCAGGCAAGACAATCGTGTCGACATCTGCATAGAGCCAGCCTCAGTCCGAGGTGTTCCTGCCCCGGGACGCTCTGCCGCCCAAAAGGTGCCCGGGGGCGGACGCGGCGCGCGCTAAATTGACTCTCAATACTCACCGGCGAGCCAGGCCTGAGAGCGCCGAAGCCGACGCGGACGCTGGATCGTCGAGACCGTTGTACAGCGTCGATTGAGTGTGAAGGTATGCCGGCGAAGGCTAATTACCGCAGTGCACGTGTTATTTATGGCTGCACGCTTCCGTTGTGTTATTTATTGTCTCGGCCGGCTCGTGGGCGACCGAGGCGCCGTGGGAAGCGTTGGAGAGCGGCGCGCGGGGTGCTCCGCTGACCCCCCGCGGCGGCCCGCGGCGGCCCGCTGCACCGCTGAGCGGCCAGTCGGCGTCTGATGGGAACTGTCAATCGATGGAATGTCATGCTTTAAGCGCTTGTGAACCTGTCCGCAGCCGGAGCGCTTTGTCACGGCGATGATCGACTTTCAGCTCCGCCGGCGATATACAGATGATTGTGTGACATTCACTGGAGGCAAGCGGAAACGATCGGGAGGTAGTTCGTTAAATAGTCGGCGTTTTGAGTTGAAGGTGTACCACGATGTTGGCAGTTCGCATCCAGCTGTTAGCGTAGTCAATGGCAGATGTTTGAGGTACTTTGTGTTATGCTCGCTCGTTTTCGAACGCTGCTATGTCGGCTCTGATTTGCTTCCTCCACTCAGCCCATATGTTCTGTGTCATGACCTAGGTGTACGCTGTAGAAATATACGAGAACAATTGTACTATGCATGTTTCTTGAAATGTGAATGGAGGCAAGGAGAGCATGAACTTACCGCTAGCGACCCAGTAAAAGTGGCTGATCATTCCTGGGTGATACGGCATGTCGTCGGCGGGGGGAGGGTGGGTCTAATTATCAATTCTTACAGCCATTGCAGGAACACTTAGGGCGGGGGGCATCTTTGTATTAAATGCCCGCCATGTTCCTGTGGGGAGGATTTGTCCCTAATGCCCCCCCACCCCCCCCCCCCCTGGATCTGCCAGTGGTAAAAACCAGACAAACCAAATTTTACCTCTTCTGTCGCTTTCAAACATTTGTGTAGCTGAGTTCATGCTGAGTCTGATCTTGACCAGTTGGAAAGGGTAAACAATTTTAGACCTCTACTCATATCACCTGGATAGATATTTAAGCATGGTGCAAAATGGGTGTCAGATTTAAAATTGGTACCTGAAATTACTTGAGTCTTGATATGACCTGAGGCCAAAGTAGCCATCCCAAGCTATAGTACCTACCCACCTAATTTCAAATGACCTTGACAATGACAAATATTAACTATACACATTCACAAAGTGTGAATTTTATTTGACTACATGTTTACAGGGAAAAGGAAAACAACGATACCCAAGTCCCAGTCACAATTCCTCAAATACTGTCTAAATACGTTCCCCGCACGCTGTTCCGCGCGAATCGCTTTGGCGCCAAAACGCGACTTTTTTTAGCTTACGTTGGTTATAGGAATGGCTCCAGATCGAAAATAGCGCCAGACTCGCCACGCATATTGTAAATGTCGAATACCTACAAAGTCCAGACTCATGATCATACTTAGGGAGCCATAAGTCAGTCAACACTCAAGATATTGCTTTGAAATTGGGTTTGGGCATCGTCCATACTTGGTTCTCCAATATTTCGTTTGACATATTCCGGATTTGTAATATGATTTGATATTTTATATGATTTTATGAAGAAAAAAAATGTTTTTTAGAAATAAAAATCCAGAAAATAAACATTTCCAAACATATTCAAAAACCGGAATATATATATTGGAGAACTAAGTATCGACAATGCCCAAACCGGACTTCAAAGCAATATATTTAGTTTTGGCCAGTCTTGGCTGACTTATGGCTACTTAAGTATGATGGGTCTGGATTTTATATTCGACATTTCAAAATATGCACGTGCCACTTTCCCAACTGCTACCAAAATGCTACCAAATAGAGGAAACACAAACGAGGCAAACAAAAATAACTGTTTATTTATTTCGCAAGAAGTTATTTTTCGCAGTCGGTATCTATTTTTATCTCCAGTTTCAGCGGATTTTGGAGAGGGGGCTAATTTCTATTGCCGCCCCCCGTCGAGCGTGGAATGAGGGAGGGGGCTTTTGCCCCTGACGCCCCTCCTCCTGGATCTGCCAGTGGACCTATTCATGATTGATCAGTATACATTTGGTTTATAAGAATGTCAATGAGTCCGACAGTCACATTGAATTTATATCATACATTCCCTACTCGCAATGCTGCAGCTCATCAAGCCCAGCATCTCAATATGTTACCATTGAGCCCATCTGCTCGTTAACTCCGACCTCGCCCCATTTGACGCACGCTGACACTATAACTCCCCGTGCTGCCGGAGTCCTGCTAACCGCAGCTCCCATAACACGCCGACCCCTGTCCCGCCCTCGCTGCCAGCCCATCGCTCGTCACATGTCAGCGGCAGCCACCGAATCTGCCGCCGTGTCTCCGCGTCGCTCGGCACGCCCACTCGTCCCCGCTCGGCACGCCCGCTCGTCCTCTGTCTCTCTCGTTAGCCTGCCGGAGATGAGTGGTGGAAGCAGAGCGCGGAGCGGGCGCGTCCCGAGAGCCGCCGAGAGCGGCTGAGAGCCCCAGGTAGCCGACACGGATAGGCAGCAATTGTGGCCGAGTGTGGCCGACACCTAATCAGCGCCCGGCACCGCCTCGGCAAACACTGGACGCACAGACCTGCGGCCCGGCGGCCGCTGGCAGACCCTGGAGACCCCGGCAGAGCCGCGGGACGGGCTAATACCAGCCAATCGGCCGCTGCAGCCTATTGAGGGCCGGCAGCACTGCAGCCGGGAGGACGCCGTCGACCGGCGATCGGTGATCTGCAACTTCACCCCACCATTACCGCTCGGTATGCGACGCGTCGCGCCGAGAGATAATAATAACGGATGACTGGCGACGGCGCGGAGCGGCACAGGTGCTGCCGTCTTGGCGGCGCGCTGCAGTCGCCGAGTTCAGCGGTGCAGCATACCCTCGCAGGCAGCCGGCCACTTGGCGACTGCAACGGGGCTATAAGGGTCTATCACCATTTACTAAACGGCTTCTAGTGGACAGGTGGATACTGTTGATTAAATCGAAATAGAATGCATCTTATCGAGTCAGATTGCATTAAGCTGTGGTAGATAATGAGAGTGTATGGAATGTAATATATGGGACATTCCAGGACAGATCGACCAACAAAATCTCAAAATAGCACCCTACATCTGGGTTATCTGGGCTGTAGAGTGTATATTCACGCTTTGTGATCTTTTCAGCTCCGTCCGTGGAACGGTTTTGAGTTACAGCCTTGAGCAACTTTGTAATGTCAAACAAAACTCTAATTTGCAGTGGGCAATATCTCCTATCTAAATTATGCGAGTCATATAAACCTATAAATCATCAAAACCATCAGGAACCATATATTAATATACGTTTTTGAAAATTAAAATTTGTGAACTTTCAACACGTGATCTCAGTTCAAATCACGTGATTTTATAATGTGTCCATTTAAAATTCGGATTTTGTTTCCCATGCAAGAATCGACATCGATACATAAGTGTTCGGTATTTAAAAAAAAAATTGAGACACATTGTTTTCTCTAAATATTTTATTTATATTTTTGTACTTTGAAATATCATGTTTACTCGCACGTTTTTGATAATAACTTTGCAAGTAATCGTGCTAAGAGCTCAATTAAACGGCATTATGCTTATCTCGTCGACACGCTTTCAAAGGCGGATCTAGCCGTGTTTTTTTTTTGTGGGGGGGGGGCAAATTCAGTGGCGTATTTCCAAAAAGTTGTTGAGCGGGGGGTAACAGGCCGTAATCCGTCAGCGAGAAAGTTGCTGACCGGGGGAGGGGGGGGGGGGGGGGTAGGCAAGGGCGTCGCCGATAATTTTTGAGTGGGGGGTCGGCTGAAATAACGAAAAAATGAACCCCCATTTTTATGTGTATATTTAAGCCTTTCTAGCATTTTTTATGTGGTTTTCATGTTATAGTAGGTACTTGTTATTTAGCGCCGCCAGGCGGCGCGAAATTTTACGGGTTTGCCTGGTAATACCCAGAAATATGGGGCGGTGGGCCTTGTAGAGGCTAAGAAGCTAAAAACCCTATTAATTCAACCCACCGTTACAACGAACCAAAGACGATAACGATGGCTTCGTTATGACGATGGCCACCGATGTGACGCCGCCAAGCGGCATGAAAATGTTAATTTTAGGTCGTGGAAAACGAAATGTTAATATTGGAACCAGACCGAGAGTGGAGCCAGGCCTCAGGTAACCCCTATTCCTGGTTGCACATCTCGGTATGATGAAAAATATTGAAATCAAGGTAGTTTTTCATATACATATGCCTCGGATAGTAAATCACGATGACGGGTGGCAGCCAGCACTCAACAGTACACATGATAATAACCAGTAAGGCGCCGTAGTTGGCGATGAACAAGCGAGCGCGAAATAAATGTATGGTGAATTTCAACCCGATCGGGCAAGTAGTTCCTGAGATACATAAAAAAGGTGCGCACGTGCGCACGTGCAGATGCGCACGTGCGCACACCCCCACCCATGACTTGTGGGTAGGCGGCGGCGGAGGGGCCCTTAACCACACACCAAATTTGAACACAATCGGCTCAACCGTTCCTGAGATATAGAAGAAGGGTGTGCACGTGCGCACGTGCAGAGGCATCCCATCCCTGACTTGCGGGAAACTGGCAGTTGAGAGGTCCCTAACCACACACCAAATTTGAACACAATCGGCTCAGCCATTTCTGAGATATCGAATAGGGGTGAGCACGTGCGCACGTGCAGAGGCACTCCGCCCCTGATTTGTGGAAAGGCAACGGCTGAGAGGTCCCTAACCACATACCAAGTTAGAACGCAATCGGTTTAGCCGTTCCTGAGATATAAAATAGGGGTGTGCACGTGAGCACGTGCAGAGGCACCCTACCCCTGACTTGTGGAAAATTGGCGGCTGAAGGGTCCCTAACCACACACCAAATTTGCACACAATCGGCTCAGCCGTTGCAGAGTTTTTGCGAGAAAACACTTTTCAACACCCCCACGCGGCACGCAGCACGCGCCACGCGCAGTCGTAGTCACCCACATGAGTCGATACTAGTCTCAAACAGGGTAGGTTGGATGGGGCTGCTCAGCAAAGAAGTCAGCTTGCCAATCGGACGTGTGGTTGCAGAGATATGAGTTTCTCAAAAGCGTCACCACGGGCCGGGCCGGGCTGGGCCGGGCCGCTCATATTCAGATTTGTCCCATACACCACGGAAAGACGAGCGAGCCCTTCGCGCTCGCTCGTAACCAGTAAGGCGCCGTAGTTGGCGATGAACGAGCGAGCGCGAACGAAATGTATGGTGAATTTCAACTCGATCGGGCAAGAGGTTTCTGAGACACACAAAAAGGTTCGCACGTGCGCACGTGCAGAGGCACCCCACCCCTGACTTGTGGAAAAGAGGCGGATGAGAGGTCCCTAGCCACACACCAAATTTGAACACAATCGGCTCAGCCGTTCCTGAGATACAGAATAGAGGTGTGCACGTGCGCACTTGCAGAAGCACCCCACCCCTGACTTGTGGGAAGGTGGCGGCGGAGGGGTCCCTAACCACACACCAAATTTGAACACAATCGGCTCGGCCGTTCTTGAGATATAGAATAGAGGTGTGCACGTGCGCACGTGCAGAGGCACCCCACCCCTGACTTGTGGGAAAGTGGCGGCTGAGAGGTCCCTAACCACACACCAAATTTGAACACAATCTGCCCAGACGTTTCGGAGTTTTTACGAGAAAACACTTGTCAACACCCATCACGCGGCACGCACCACGCGCAGTGGTAGTCACCCACATGAGTCAGCACTGATCTCAAACAGGTTAGGTTGGATGGGGCTACTCAGCAAAGAAACCCGCTTGTCCATTGGACGTGCGGTTGCAGAGACATTATCTTCTCAAAAGCGTTGCCACGGGCCGGGTCGGGCCGGGTCGGGCCGGGCCGCTCGTATTCAGATTGTTCCCATATACCACGGAAGGACGAGCGAGTGCTTCGCGCTCGCTCGTAATAACTGTATACATATGCACCTACCGATCTGTAACAAACAATGCAAATGGTTTGAAAGCAGCAAGAGGCAAAACGACTTTTCCGCGCATAAATGGGCCCTGTGGATCTGGAGGAGCCTGGGGCGAGATGGCTTGGGGAGATGGTCCTGGCCTGGTCCCACTATTAGCTCTTCGGTCCAGCAAGTTGGGCACCGCAGGAGCAGCTTCCGGGTGCCGATGTCCGCGTCTTTGCGTTCGCGTCGCCTTTTTTCGGAACTCGGCAGACTAGCTAAACATGTAGCCCGCTTGAAAGTTAATATTTTATGAAGAGCGTTGGCCCTGGGGCTAGCAATTAGGTACCGCCAAGAAGAGCCTCTGACAGAGTCTTAATGAATGTATTTGCCCATTTTCCAAATTTGTATAAGCAATTGCGAATTTTGTGACATGCCGCAAAGCGGCGCGAAACTTTCAAGTTTTTAACCGTAGATAACTGGATTTTTACTGCTGCAAAGGGAATTTTTACAACTGTACGTCCGACCGTTTTGGGGGGCCAAATCATAGTTTCAGGAACTTTGGGAGGTGGGCTCGGGGGGGGGGACATGACCCATTTTCCCTCCTTCCTGGATCCGCCCCTGCCTGATCTCAATTATATATCAAATCAGCCCTGTAGTCGCTCTTTGACCTCAAGGTCACGTGATATGAGGTCACCCAGTGCAGTCCACGTCAGATCGACCAAGCCATAGCATCCTACTTCTCATATTTCAATGAAACTACGTGTCGGGGGTTATCTGGGCCGTATATTCACGCTGTAAAATTTGCAGTCCCGTTCGTCGAATGGTTTTCGAATTATAGCCGCAGGCATCTCTTTAATGCCGCGCGAAGCTTTAATTTTCAGTGGGCAATATTTCCCATATAAATAATTATAATTATATACACTTATGCATCATCAGAATCTCCATTAACCACAAATTAATGTTATGTATCTTTTTGGAGAACTTGAATAAAACAATCAAAATTTTGACATGTGACCTTAGATCAGGTCACGTGATTTCGTAATGTTCTCAGTAAGATTCGTGATTTTTCTTAGGTTGAATAGGAGGTTGGAGGCACTTTGAATCACCTGAAAACCTAGTCCCCTCAGTGATCAAGATCGCGTGATGACATAATTCAATATTTAGCCGATAGAGGCGTCTGTGGATCCTCAAGAGTCAAGACATCAAATTTATCATCCCTATTTACAGACCGAGAATGTTATAAAAAATAGCTAAAAATGTATTTGAGAGAAAAATAGGTTCAACATTGCCAAATAAAACGCCAAATGTCAACAAATTATCTATTGTATAATCAAGCCAGGTCATTTGGGAAATTAACCTCAGGTCACAAGACCTTGAGGTCATGGAGTGACCTGCGTGG
>JAXIVJ010006155.1:45000-65000 GCA_036785665.1 Chirona hameri
TTACTGCCAGCCACTGAGCTTTCGAACACCCAATAGGACCTGTGTTACCTATTCGATGCGTGTTACTACATCTATTTCCACAAAAGTTGTTAATTAGTTGAAATTTTTAACATGATTTTTAAGGTGTGCCGACAAAACTTCTAAGGAATTACTTCTAACGACAGAACTTCCAAGTCAAAACTTACACGCGTCAAAACTGCCAACGGAAAACACTTATAATGGAAAAACTTCTTCGCGTCAAAACTTCCAAATCAAAAACTTGTAAACGACAAAACTTCCAATCGTCAAAACTTCCAAAGCCAAAACCTCTTCGCGACAAAACTTCCAATGAAATTACTTCAAATTCCAAAACTTCTAAACGACAAAACTTCTAATGGCAAAACTTCCAAGCGACAAAACTTCCAACCGTCAAAACTTCCAAAGAAAAAACTTCCAAGCGACAAAACCTCCAATGAAATTACTTCCAATTCCAAAACTTCTAAACGACAAAACTTCTAATGTCAAAACTTCCAAGCGACAAAACTTCCAAACGTCAATACTTCCAAGGCAAAAACTTCTTCGCGATAAAACTTCCAATGAAATATCTTCAATTCCAAAACTTCTAATACACTGAGGGTTTGTTATCACTAGGGGGGGGCACTGGGGTTTCAAGGGCAGGGAATTCATTGGTGGTGACGAAACCCCCCACAAATATATATTTTCCAAGATACGGCCTGCCCTATTTTCCCACGTTCACTGAGCAGGCCTAATTTTGACGACCAATAATTCCGATACTAAAAAACGATCTTGATTCACTGTTTCTTTGTTTGGATCATAATTAGTCGAAGAACAATTTGGCAATCACGGATTTTCGATTTTGTTGGGTTTTTTCACGTGATCTCGTGACCTACTTTTTGCGCCGTGACCTTGACCTGTTGGAAACTGAAATTAACATGTTCGTCTGATTACGATTTTAGCTTCATTGATGTCCTTTCGTATAAAAAAAAACAAGGAAAGTGGGGTTCGACATGTAAACATTATGTTTGGGTCTTGAAATGCTGACATAGTACGCTGTTCGGGCACCTGTCCGTCGATAACTTGGCATCTACTTGACATACGCTTTCGAAACAAAGTCCAGAGTGACTCCTGACGACGAAACCTCTCGGTTAGTGCCTGTTATACCAACATCAGGTCGCCATATGACCTGCCAGGCCAATACAACGTAACGTACCCAAACAGCGCATTGCAAGGCTTTTTAAGTAGTCAAGTAGTTTTTACAGGTCGAACACAACTTTTTAGATTTTTTTTGTATACGAAAGAACATCAAACTGTCGCTTGGAAGTTTTTCCATTAGAAGTTTTGAGATTGGAAGTCGTTTCATTGGAAGTTTTATCGCGAACAAGTTTTTGCTTTGGAAGTTTTGACGATTGGGAGTTTTGTCGCATGGAAGTTAGAACCGAAGTGTTAATCCGCATAGCGTTTTTCCTCACACCAGACTACGGTTTAAAAATAGGACACATGGAGAGTGTGAGCTCATTTTTTATAACGTTTACGTTCAAATTTGCCACCGGGGAATATTTACACGTACCATGCCTACCGTGCCTGCTCGCAATCTGCTTGCCGAGCAAACTTCGTACCTGAGCTGTGAATCGAGATGATCTATTCCGAATCTCAAGTGATTGCAGTTCGTTGTCTGGCAAAATGTCGGTAGATGAGTAGATGTAGATGATAACACATTTTCGTTGAAATGCATCGCTGTCGTTTTAACTACACTGTCAGTTTCAGTTTTTGAGTCATCGTGTTTACCTCACCTCCGCATAGCAGCACAGACCACAGTCCCCACAGAGACAAGGCGACGACGACGACAACGGCGAAACCCCAGCTTGAAGATATTGTTGGGTGCATGGTAGGGTGATTCGATTGGCAAAATGTAACCTATGAAATTACAAATTACCAACTCATGACATTACGACGTTATACATTTTGACGCTTGGAAGTTTTTCATTAGAAGTTTTGACTTGTGTAAGTTTTTGTTTGAGAAGTTTTGACGTTTGGAAGTTTTTCCATTAGAAGTTTTGACTCATGGAAGTTTTGCTTTCGAATTTCTGGCATTAGAAGTTGTGATGCTTGAAAGTTTTTTCATTAGAAGTTTTAACGCTTATAATTTTTTGCATTGTAAGTTTTGACTCTTGTAAGTTTTTGCATTGGAAGTTATTTCATTAGAAGTTTTGACGCTTAGAAGTTTTTGCATTGTAAGTTTTGACATTGGAAGTTATTTCATTAGAAGTTTGGTCGCTTGGAAGTTTTGACGCTTATAAGTTTTGCATTGGAAGTTTTGACGCTTGTAAGTTTTGGCATTGGAAGTTATTCCATTAGAAGTTGTGTCGCTTGGAAGTTTTTTCATTAGAAGTTTTGACGCATAGAAGTTTTGCCTATCAAAGTTTTGGCTTGGAAGTTTTGACGTTAGAAGTTGTGCATTAGAAGTTTTGACGTGGAACCAATTTTTAAGGCGAGTCTGTTCGCTGAAATTTGGTTTGCAATACACGACCTAATGATGGCGTACGATGGGCTTGATTTTGTGTCTTTAGCCCATCCATTTTACAGCCTTTACACTATCAATCGAGACAGCTATGCAACAGCTCCACACGAACTGATCTGTACTCCTGTCATCGAAACTGATTGCCGGCAACCGGACACCGGTGCGTAGTACCAACATCGGCGGTCGGCTAGACGGGCAGCCAGCACCCCATTCCCGTCCACGCTTCACAGCGCGCGGGGGACCGGCCGCGCCGCGCGCACATTGAGCTCGTCAAACGGAGTGCGCCGCCCTCCTGGCCACGCTTTGTTTGCCTCTAATAGCTCTAATTTGGCGTTGAATAATGAGTGTGCGGCGGGCCGGTGGCCGGCGCGGCTCGCAGCGCCGCTGGCAGATAACATCTCGGCGTCAGAGGCGCAGAGAACAGATGTCAGCGGGGCACGCTCCGTCTCTCTTGGAGACCGCCCAACTCCGCCGGCCCGCCGTCTCAGGCCGCCAGCGCCACGTCTCGACACAATCAAACGCACAGCTGGTGGAACGTTAATGTGGATGTGTATTAGGGCGCGGTCAAACGAGATGATGCGACGCGGTGCATCACATCATGCGGTGCATCCAACATGATGCAGCACGGCCTGGGCCCGTTATCGCAGACCCGGCGACCAGCGGCACGGTGAGACACGAGGTCTTCCCGCTCAGATAAAACCGACTCATACAAAAGCGGAGCGCACGGGCGACATCGAACCCGCCGCGCAGCCGTGTAAGTTCATCACGGCAGCGCAGGTTCAATTTCTTCAGCACCAGCAAGATCGACACAAAAATGACAGTGATCTACCGAGTTTTCGTAACTATTCCTTTCTGCGGACAAACTCCGCTTTTTATGTTTAAGCACGTGACAACAGGTGCAGACCACCTCTGCAGGCTGGCCGCACAGCAAGTCTGCGGAGACCAGCTAGCCAGTACAGCAACGTCAGCCTATGTGCGATATCCGCCGCTTCCCCCGCCCTGCCCGTACCGGCCTCCGCTACTGCCACCCTGTCCTCGGCCACCGGAGTCCCCTCCCCTGCCACCGCGGTACCCTCCTCCTGCTCCGCCCGTGCTGTAGCCACGGGAGCCGCCGCCGGTACCGTACCCCCCTCCTCCTCCGGTACTGTTGCCGCCCGAGCCTGTGTTGTAGCCTCCGGAGCCAGTGTTGTAGCCGCCGCTCTGCTGCTGCGACCCATAACCGCCGCCGCCGCCGCCGCTGTATAGGGACTGTGCGCCGTAGCCGCCGCCCTGTGCGCCGTAGCCGCCACCCTGTGCGCCGTAGCCGCCACCCTGTGCGCCGTAGCCGCCACCCTGTGCGCCGCCCCCGCCGCCGTACGGAGTGTAGCGCTGGAGTGGCTCCTGTCGGACAGAGAGGAGCAGCTCTGGTCAGAGAAGGCGATTTGGGGTGCTGTTTCGTAGTGCTAAGAACTACAAGCTACGCATCTCTGCGGGTCACACAAAAGCCCTAGACACTGGCCTTGCCGGAATGATAAACAGCAGCACAACCAGGATTCAGGAGTTCGGCACGAGCTCGATACCGAACACCAACTACCAACGGAAGAAAATATAACGAGCAATGAGGCCGAGGAGAAACTGGCTCCATCATCACACAATCTCTCAGCACTATTGTCAGCCTGTCGTGTGATCAGGCCATTGTCAGCTGGTAGCACTGTGACAGATAGGTCGGTATGACAGGTGACAGGTCGGTATGACATGACGGGTGACAGGTGAACCAGTGTATCCGATGACCTGTGAGACACTCACCCGGCTGGGGTACGACGACTGCCGGCTGTCCCGCTGGTACCCGCCGCCCCCGCCGCCACCGCCTGCAACAAACAGACAGAACAAGGTCATTACAAATCGGGCAAAAAGTCAGTGTTCTATGAAACCCGCCGCGGGCCCATCACGCCGCAGACAAACGCAGGGTCGCCCGAGCATCCCAGCAGGGGGTTTCCCAGGTCAGGAGGGGCGTTCCGCCGGCGGGACCCGAGCGCGACGGACAACTATGGTCAGTAACGCCGAAGAACTGGCAGTGGGCCAACGGACGCCACTCGCGCCGAACTACAACCTCGCCTCACTGGCCGTTGAATTCTGAGCGTAAAAATAGAATCTCGTCCCACCTGGTATCAACCAGTATCCATGGTGATGCTTAGGAGATTACCGCGCCCACATGGAGAGATTAAACGAGCTCTATCGGCGTGCGGACACAGAGAATATCGCATTAACGCCCACACGCACACACGCCCACACACCAACAACAGCACCAAGAACTCCAACCAACAGCACCCATCGATGCATCAATAGTACCGGCCAACTGCAGGACTTAACACACCGCACCGCTCAATCATGTTTACCCATGTCAAGGATACCGCCACAATGGATACCGCCATCTAGCGTATCGGCGCGTCGTGATACCAGTCGCCATACCTGCAGCCCGCACCAGCCACCAGCGGTGGCGGACATCGCACGGGAGATACCCTCTGCCACGGCGCCGCCGTCGGGCCGGGGAGAGGACAGGGCAGACCGGCACAGGAGAGGGAGGGAGGGAGGGGCGGCCGGTACCCCGGCACGGAGCGCTATGATTGCGTCCGCGCCGCCACACAAACTCATAAGCGGCGCGTCCGGGCCGGCTAACCAGCTTACAGCCGTTATTGGTCGTTATTAGCGGCGGAGCGACACGCCGTGACGAAGGCCGAGTGGTGACGTCATCGGTGCTGGGCCGAGACAGGAGTGATGACGTCGTCAACATCAGCCAAGAACGAGCCAAGGAGTCAGCCACGACGGTCGAACAAGAGAGCGAAAGTGCAAGTGCAAAAATAGACTATCTTAAAATCGAGATACGAGAATCGGCTTCTGACATTTTGACATAATAACTAACTGGAAATTGATTGATGATGTGATCTGGCATTGGCGCTGCTTTTGGCCCTGCGCGATAAGTCGGAAAATGTCACGAAAGCTGGATGCCAGAAAGCCACGAGCGGCCACCACTCGGACCCCAGTGTCGTGACATGTGAACATCTCCAGCACCCCTCCAGTCCGCCGCTTTCCACATCCTCCGGCGTCCCGGCACCAGACCAGCGCGTCAAACGTGACGCACTTGTCACGTCCGTCGCCGCGTCTCGCTGCGCCGGGGTCCAATCGTCCGACATCGCCACCGGATCGTACGTGATGACCTGAAGCGGCGGACGGTCGGGAGGATGGCGGGGAGGGGGCGATATTACACCTGAGCCCGGAGACGGCCGGACGATTGGACGGTCGGGCGGGGGGCGGCCGGGCGGGGAGGCGGCGATATCACATCTGAGCCCGGAGACGGCCGGACGGTCGGGCGGGGGGGGGGGCGGACGGGCGGCTAGCCGGTCGGGCAGAAGGCGGCTGGGCGGGGAGGGGGCGATATTACACCTGAGCCCGGAGACGGCCGGACGGTCGGGCGGGGGGCGGCCGGGCGGGGAGGCGGCGGTATCACATCTGAGCCCGGAGACGGCCGGACGGCGGCACGGCACCAGGTCACACCTCACTGAACTATAAGCCGAGCTGACGCTCGGCTTACGCTCGGCTTACGCTCGGCTTACGAGCTGACGCTCGGACCAATCGAGCTGCAGAGGCGGGGAAGACAGGGGAGGAGACATGGAACTAAGCGGAGAAATGGGACGGTGGGTTGGCCATGTCCAATATCAGTCGGTATGACGCTATTCGACGAGCGAAAAAACGCCGAGGGGATATCGAGTAAAATGCCAGAGCAAGAGGAAGCAATCGTCCTATATAGCTCTGGGGTCTGTTCTCTGAATGGTCTATATAATCCAATATTACCAATTAACTGTATGATTGACTGCCTAAAGTTATATACTTTCAACGCCGTGCTGGCCGTATGATGAGAGGCATTTTGCGATACCAGTGCCCGTGGCATCGTTTGCTTTAGACGGCAGATCTGGCAGCCGTGAGTGGAAGCCTGTGGCAGACCTCAGCATTGGGAACACCAGGATTTTTCAGTTAGTCTTGACAGGCGTTAACTACCTATGAAAAACGTTGTTTTCAACCAGGAATAAGGAAACTATATTTTACCAAATATGTATATTTGGCGTCGGGCCGAACCTGTGGACTTCATCGACCTACTGCATTCTTCCCGAACGTAAAATTACCGCGGATCTCAGGGGGTCGCCAGCCGGAGATTGGGGTGGGGGGGGGGGGGGCAAGTTGCCCGCTTGCTCCCCGTGGTGACGCCTATGAAGCTCAGCCTGCCTGCTGCTGGATGGCGGATACCAGCCACCGCCACCGCCACCGCCACCGCCACCGCCGCAGCCGCAGCCGCTACCGCCGGCTCTCCTCTCCGCCCCGGCGCAGCGCGGCTCCCCAGCCTCCAATAGAGCCGACAGCGCTCAATCTGCCACGCCAGCCCGCCGACGAATGACCCTTCCTCCCTGGCGGCGCTACCCTGCCTCTTGAAGCCACTCCAGCCGCGGCGCAGAAGGGCGATATTGGCACGCCGCAGCCGCGGCCGCTCGCCCCTATCGACAGCCGGAGCGATTGCGCTGGAGGGCCTCTCGAAAATATAACAGACTTGAATTCAGCTGTCGGCACCAGCAAATAATATTCATGTCACCGGCTGGCGGCGGCGTGAGCGCGCGGGAGCGCTCTGGGTTAATTCCGCCGCCTATAATGGAGTAACTCACTATGCCACTGTGTGAACTGAACGGGATGTAGGGTGGCGCAGGGGGAGGACAGCCAACTCAGGACTGGAACTGACAGACCCGGACTGACTGGCTAGTAGCAAAATGGGTATACATAGTAGTGAGTTTAGCAGTGTTCCTGATCATAAACAGCTAGGCAGTGGAGCGAAGTGGCATTATTTAATGTCAGAGGACATTTATTAAGGGGCTAAGCTTGGCATTAAGCTACGCTTTTACGGAGGCTTTAATCGCTGTCTACCTGAATGCTTCATTGCCCCTTCCCCATGTATTCAGCGTTATTGGTTACGCACCATTAAAACCCTCAGAACCAACCGCCCATGCGTGCCGTTATTTATGGACCAACTCCGGGGAAGGCTCAATGTCATACTTGAGGTTGAGATGGAGTTGATGGAGTTGATGGAGTTGAACGAGTTGATTTCGAACGGAATGCAATAGACTCTGAAAACTGCAACACCTCAACTAGGCTCATCCATACTAAATTAAATTCTCAGCCGATTTCCGGATATCACGTAAGACTGAATGTCCAACCCCGAGTTCATTATTCATTATTATAAGTCCATAATGGGGTTTTAGCATGGGCCAATATTAAAAACTCAATAAAAAGGATAAATAGGCCGGTAACAGATACGTTGCCGTTAGAGCCAAAGTTGAGTTGACCACAACAAGCTGAGTTGGACACAGATCTGTCCTCGACCTGCACTATCATGGAAAACGCAGTAATTCCAATAAGTGTCCTACTTGCTATTCGCAGCCTTCCGTCACCCAAGCCAGCATCAAATGTGCGGCATTTCATGGGCAGTTGGAGTAGTATCGAAGGACTAGCTGGATCGTTCGCGCTCCATTGCACGACAATGAACATGTGTCGTCCATCGTCATAGTCCGTCAGAAATACAATCTCAAAAAGCGAGTGCTCAAGCCAGCAGTATAGTCTCCTGTCTTGGGTTCTGGCTTCAGATGTCAGCGATGATTGACACAGGAGGCAGCTGCATACTGATTACGTGACTGGCGTTTCCTAACGGGTGCTATACTCACGAGAAAGTTAATGCTAAGTATGTTTACTGAATTACAAATAAATGTAAAACCGATATCTGCTTTCTGAAAAGTGACTGATATTTGCTTTCTGAAAAGTATCATGGATCTCAGACGAAAACTACTATCTTTATTTGGCCCGTTGTTCTAGCATAAAATTTCGACAAGCATAACTCAATTGAGACAGTCGTCACACCTAATAAAACCAGTCGGAGCAAGTGAGCTTCTCCCCGAACTGATCCCAGATCAGTTCAGAGCAGCCTGCGCAACACAGCGGCTCCGGTTACTGAACAACAAACAACAAAAGTAAGACGCACCGGCCAGAAAGGCGGTATTCCCGGCCCACTGACACTGTTACCAGGCGTCACCACCCACCCCACCCCCTCCCCTCCCCTCCCCTCCCCTCCCCTCCCCCTCCCCTCCCCTCTCTTCTCCCCTCTCCCCTCTCCCCTCTCCCCTCTCCCCTCTCCCTCCCCCTCCCCCTCCCCCTCCCCTCCCCCTCCCCCTCCCCCTCCCCCTCCCCCTCCCCCTCCCCCTCCCCCTCCCCCTCCCCCTCCCCCTCCCCCCTCCCCTCCCCCCGTCTGAGCATCAGTGGACCACCGCGCTATGCCGCGAGCGAGGCACAGCGGCGTCCAGTCCACCCATTGAAGCGGAGTCGCAAGGCGGCCATGTTACATGGAACCGAAGCGTCGCGCGGTGTCGCGCCGCACCGCACCGCCGCCGCCAGCCGTGTGCAGCAAACAGCGGTGCGCCGATGGCCCTCCACGTCGTCTCGAGACGCCCTCAGCGCCTCATTACGCACCGCCAGAGTGTTTCTCCACATCAACATGTTTAGTCGCCGCCACCGGTTCACACCTCGCTCACACACCCGGCCGGCCATTGGCCGACCGGTGACGTCACGGGCCCATATGACGTCACTCGCGGAGCTGCGGTAAACACGGGCGCGGCCCGGAGAGCGAAAGTGCGGTCCGGATCGCGGCCGGCGCAGGTTCGAGACTCTCGAGAGGCGACGCTGCGGGACAATGGCGTGAACTGCGACAACAAAACACTCTGCGATGCGCGGCCGTGCAGCTCTCGCGGTGACGATGTCAGCCGGGGCCGGGGCCGGGGCGAGGCAGGACGGGCCGGGCACTCGAACCGGGGCGTGGGACGGGAGCGGCCTGCACCCCGCCCGGCCCGGCCTGGCGGGGAGGTCCTCAGCGGCGACACCAGCAGCCAATCGTCGGCACAAACAGCCCCCGGTGCAGGACAAATACGAGCACGGCGTCGGGGCCCGCCACCCAAGAGCACTTGTGGCCGGCCGCCGGTGTTAATCGGAGGCGGCTCCCAGCAGGTAATCGGAGCTCTGAGCGGCAGCAGGCTTTCGGCGAGCCGGACCCGAAGACAGACCGATCTCCTATCCTCAGAGCAGTCATACCGCGGCCATAAACACGGTTTGACAGGAGATAACCAGCAACACTCTAGTTCTGACCCATGCGAACAGCTCTGGCCTGGATGGAGCCTAATGTCGATGTGTCCGGAGCAGCAGGGGGTGAAGCAACCGGTCTCGGAGTGGAAGCCGACTCATGGTCATTATTGTGTTTCAGAACGACTAACCACTGCAGGTGCCGGCTGCCAGTATCAGCTGTCCTGGCCAGTGTGCGGCAGCCGACTCCTCAGAACTACTAACCGCTGCAGGTGCCGGCTGCCAGTATCAGCTGTCCTGGCCAGTGTGCCAGCCGACTCCTCAGAACTACTAACCGCTGCAGGTGCCGGCTGCCAGTATCAGCTGTCCTGGCCAGTGCGGCAGCCGACTCCTCAGAACTACTAACCGCGGCAGGTTC
Source organism: Chirona hameri (assembly GCA_036785665.1). NCBI lineage: Eukaryota > Metazoa > Arthropoda > Thecostraca > Balanomorpha > Balanidae > Chirona > Chirona hameri. Next base: position 55,077 of record JAXIVJ010006155.1, read on the forward strand.
CGGCTGCCAGTATCAGCTGTCCTGGCCAGTGCGGCAGCCGACTCCTCAGAACTACTAACCGCGGCAGGTGCCGGCTGCCAGTATCAGCTGTCCTGGCCAGTGTGCCAGCCGGCTCCTCAGAACTACTCACCACTGTATGTACCCTGCATGCTGCCAATCAGAGCAGTGCGGCAGCCGACTCCTCAGAACTACTCACCACTGTATGTACCTGCCTGCTGCCAATCAGAGCAGTGCGGCAGCCGACTCCTCAGAACTACTCACCACTGTATGTACCCTGCCTGCTGCCAATCAGAGCAGTGTGCCAGCCGACTCCTCAGAACTACTCACCACTGTATGTACCTGCCTGCTGCCAATCAGAGCAGTGCGGCAGCCGACTCCTCAGAACTACTCACCACTGTATGTACCCTGCCTGCTGCCAATCAGAGCAGTGTGGCAGCCGACTCCTCAGAACTACTCGCCACTGTATGTACCCTGCCTGCTGCCAATCAGAGCAGTGCGGCAGCCGACTCCTCAGAACTACTCACCACTGTATGTACCCTGCCTGCTGCCAATCAGAGCAGTGTGGCAGCCGACTCCTCAGGACTACTCACCACTGTATGTACCCTGCCTGCTGCCAATCAGAGCAGTGTGGCAGCCGACTCCTCAGAACTACTCACCACTGTATGTACCCTGCCTGCTGCCAATCAGAGCAGTGCGGCAGCCGACTCCTCAGAACTACTCACCACTGTATGTACCCTGCCTGCTGCCAATCAGAGCAGTGTGGCAGCCGACTCCTCAGGACTACTCACCACTGTATGTACCCTGCCTGCTGCCAATCAGAGCAGTGCGGCAGCCGACTCCTCAGGACTACTCACCACTGTATGTACCCTGCCTGCTGCCAATCAGAGCAGTGCGGCAGCCGACTCCTCAGAACTACTCACCACTGTATGTACCCTGCCTGCTGCCAATCAGAGCAGTGCGGCAGCCGACTCCTCAGAACTACTCACCACTGTATGTACCCTGCCTGCTGCCAATCAGAGCAGTGTGCCAGCCGACTCCTCAGAACTACTCACCACTGTATGTACCCTGCCTGCTGCCAATCAGAGCAGTGCGGCAGCCGACTCCTCAGAACTACTCACCACTGTATGTACCCTGCCTGCTGCCAATCAGAGCAGTGTGGCAGCCGACTCCTCAGGACTACTCACCACTGTATGTACCCTGCCTGCTGCCAATCAGAGCAGTGCGGCAGCCGACTCCTCAGAACTACTCACCACTGTATGTACCCTGCCTGCTGCCAATCAGAGCAGTGTGCCAGCCGACTCCTCAGAACTACTCACCACTGTATGTACCCTGCCTGCTGCCAATCAGAGCAGTGTGCCAGCCGACTCCTCAGAACTACTCACCACTGTATGTACCCTGCCTGCTGCCAATCAGAGCAGTGTGCCAGCCGACTCCTCAGAACTACTCACCACTGTATGTACCCTGCCTGCTGCCAATCAGAGCAGTGCGGCAGCCGACTCCTCAGAACTACTCACCACTGTATGTACCCTGCCTGCTGCCAATCAGAGCAGTGTGCCAGCCGACTCCTCAGAACTACTCACCACTGTATGTACCCTGCCTGCTGCCAATCAGAGCAGTGCGGCAGCCGGCTCCTCAGAACTACTCACCACTGTATGTACCCTGCCTGCTGCCAATCAGAGCAGTGCGGCAGCCGGCTCCTCAGAACTACTCACCACTGTATGTACCCTGCCTGCTGCCAATCAGAGCAGTGCGGCAGCCGACTCCTCAGAACTACTCACCACTGTATGTACCCTGCCTGCTGCCAATCAGAGCAGTGCGGCAGCCGACTCCTCAGAACTACTCACCACTGTATGTACCCTGCCTGCTGCCAATCAGAGCAGTGCGCCAGCCGACTCCTCAGAACTACTCACCACTGTATGTACCCTGCCTGCTGCCAATCAGAGCAGTGCGGCAGCCGACTCCTCAGAACTACTCACCACTGTATGTACCTGCCTGCTGCCAATCAGAGCAGTGCGGCAGCCGGCTCCTCAGAACTACTCACCACTGTATGTACCCTGCCTGCTGCCAATCAGAGCAGTGCGGCAGCCGGCTCCTCAGAACTACTCACCACTGTATGTACCCTGCCTGCTGCCAATCAGAGCAGTGTGGCAGCCGGCTCCTCAGAACTACTCACCACTGTATGTACCCTGCCTGCTGCCAATCAGAGCAGTGCGGCAGCCGACTCCTCAGAACTACTCACCACTGTATGTACCCTGCCTGCTGCCAATCAGAGCAGTGTGCCAGCCGACTCCTCAGAACTACTCACCACTGTATGTACCCTGCCTGCTGCCAATCAGAGCAGTGCGGCAGCCGACTCCTCAGAACTACTCACCACTGTATGTACCCTGCCTGCTGCCAATCAGAGCAGTGTGCCAGCCGACTCCTCAGAACTACTCACCACTGTATGTACCCTGCCTGCTGCCAATCAGAGCAGTGTGCCAGCCGACTCCTCAGAACTACTCACCACTGTATGTACCCTGCCTGCTGCCAATCAGAGCAGTGTGCCAGCCGGCTCCTCAGAACTACTCACCACTGTATGTACCCTGCCTGCTGCCAATCAGAGCAGTGTGCCAGCCGACTCCTCAGAACTACTCACCACTGTATGTACCCTGCCTGCTGCCAATCAGAGCAGTGCGGCAGCCGACTCCTCAGAACTACTCACCACTGTATGTACCCTGCCTGCTGCCAATCAGAGCAGTGCGGCAGCCGACTCCTCAGAACTACTCACCACTGTATGTACCCTGCCTGCTGCCAATCAGAGCAGTGTGGCAGCCGACTCCTCAGAACTACTCACCACTGTATGTACCCTGCCTGCTGCCAATCAGAGCAGTGCGGCAGCCGACTCCTCAGAACTCACCGCCATAGGTGTCCTCCCACTGCCGGGCCGACTCAGAACTACTCACCACTGTATGTACCCTGCCTGCTGCCAATCAGAGCAGTGTGGCAGCCGACTCCTCAGAACTACTCACCACTGTATGTACCCTGCCTGCTGCCAATCAGAGCAGTGCGGCAGCCGACTCCTCAGAACTCACCGCCATAGGTGTCCTCCCACTGCCGGGCCGACTCAGAACTACTCACCGTTGTATGTACCCTGCCTGCTGCCAATCAGAGCAGTGCGGCAGCCGACTCCTCAGAACTCACCGCCATAGGTGTCCTCCCACTGCCGGGCCGACTCAGAACTACTCACCACTGTATGTACCCTGCCTGCTGCCAATCAGAGCAGTGCGGCAGCCGACTCCTCAGAACTCACCGCCATAGGTGTCCTCCCACTGCCGGGCCGACTCAGAACTACTCACCACTGTATGTACCCTGCCTGCTGCCAATCAGAGCAGTGCGGCAGCCGACTCCTCAGAACTACTCACCGTTGTATGTACCCTGCCTGCTGCCAATCAGAGCAGTGCGGCAGCCGACTCCTCAGAACTCACCGCCATAGGTGTCCTCCCACTGCCGGGCCGACTCAGAACTACTCACCGTTGTATGTACCCTGCCTGCTGCCAATCAGAGCAGTGCGGCAGCCGACTCCTCAGAACTCACCGCCATAGGTGTCCTCCCACTGCCGGGCCGACTCAGAACTACTCACCGCCATAGGTGTCCTCCCACTGCCGGGCCGACTCAGAACTACTCACCGTTGTATGTTCCGTCAGTTGCCGGGCCGACTCAGAACTACTCACCGTTGTATGTACCCTGCCTGCTGCCAATCAGAGCAGTGCGGCAGCCGACTCCTCAGAACTCACCGCCATAGGTGTCCTCCCACTGCCGGGCCGACTCAGAACTACTCACCACTGTATGTACCCTGCCTGCTGCCAATCAGAGCAGTGCGGCAGCCGACTCCTCAGAACTACTCACCACTGTATGTACCCTGCCTGCTGCCAATCAGAGCAGTGCGGCAGCCGACTCCTCAGAACTACTCACCACTGTATGTACCCTGCCTGCTGCCAATCAGAGCAGTGCTGCAGCCGACTCCTCAGGACTACTCACCACTGTATGTACCCTGCCTGCTGCCAATCAGAGCAGTGCGGCAGCCGGCTCCTCAGAACTCACCGCCATAGGTGTCCTCCCACTGCCGGGCCGACTCAGAACTACTCACCGTTGTATGTTCCGTCAGTTGCCGGGCCGACTCAGAACTACTCACCGTTGTATGTTCCCTGCCAGTTGCCGGGCCGACTCAGAACTACTCACCGTTGTATGTTCCCTGCCAGTTGCCGGGCCGACTCAGAACTACTCACCGTTGTATGTTCCCTGCCAGTTGCCGGGCCGACTCAGAACTACTCACCGTTGTATGTTCCGTCAGTTGCCGGGCCAACTCAGAACTACTCACCGTTGTATGTTCCCTGCCAGTTGCCGGGTGGCCCCTGCCCCATCAGACTCTGCGGACGGGGCGGCCCGCCGGGCATCAGCGGGGGCACGCTGTTATAGCCGGCGCCGTCACTCTGCGACCTCTGGTGGTGGAACCTGCGGGGAGACACATAGGGGGTCAGAGGGGAGGGGGACCACTCTGAGGACTGTGACCGCTAGTGGAACCTGCGGAGTGAGACAGAAGGGGGTGGGGTCAGGGGAGGGCCAGCCGGCGCTGTCACTCTGCGATCGCTGGTGGAACCTGAGGAGCGAGGGAGACGGGAGGGGGGGGGGGGGGGGCACATGCGGGACAGCCGCGGGGCAGGGTGAGTCAGAGGCATATCACGCATTTACAACATCTGAACTTCAGAGTCGAAAGAACAGAACAGAAACACCGCAGTCAGCGGTTCGCCGCGGCGGACAGAGAACGGCCAGCCAGCACAGTTAAAGGAGCACAGTATGTTAGTCTCCGTTACAGTCGGTCCGTTACAGTATCCGTTACAGTCTCTGTTACAGTCTCCGTTACAGTTTCCGTTAGTATCCGTTAGTCAGTTACAGTATCCGTTGCAGTCTCCGTTAGTCTTCGTTACAGTATCCGTTAGTCTCCGTTATAGTATCCGTTACAGTCTCCGTTACAGTATCCGTTACAGTATCCGTTACAGTATCCGTTACAGTCTCCGTTACAGTCTCCGTTACAGTCTCCGTTACAGTATCCGTTACAGTCTCCGTTACAGTCTCCGTTACAGTCTCCGTTACAGTCTCCGTTACAGTCTCCGTTACAGTCTCCGTTACAGTCTCCGTTACAGTCTCCGTTACAGTCTCCGTTACAGTCTCCGTTACAGTCTCCGTTACATTATCCGTTATAGTCTCCGTTACAGTCTTCGTTAGTCAGTTACAGTCTCCGTTACAGTCTCCGTTAGTCTCCGTTACAGTTTCCGTTACAAGTCTCAGTTACAGTCTCAGTTAGTCTCCGTTACAGTTTCCGTTACAGTCTCCGTTATAGTATCCGTTACAGGTTCCGTTAGTCAGTTACAGTCTCCGTTACAGTATCAGTTACAAGTCTCAGTTACAAGTATCAGTTACAGTCTCCGTTACAGTCTCCGTTACAGTCTCCGTTACAGTCTCCGTTAGTCAGTTACAGTCTCCGTTACAGTTTCCGTTACAGTATCCGTTACAGTCTCCGTTAGTCAGTTACAGTCTCTGTTACAGTCTCCGTTACAGTATCAGTTACAGTCTCCGTTACAGTATCCGTTAGTCTCCGTTACAGTCTCCGTTACAGTCTCCATTACAGTCTCCGTTACAGTCTCAGTTACAGTATCCGTTACAGTCTCCGTTACAGTATCAGTTACAGTCTCAGTTACAGTCTCCGTTACAGTCTCCGTTAGTCTCCGTTACAGTCGGTCCGCTACAGTCGGTCCGTTAGTCGGTCCGTTACAGTCGGTCCGTTACAGTCTCAGTTAGCCCGTTACAGTCGGTCCGTTACAGTCGGTCCGTTACAGTCTCCGTTACAGTCTGTTAGTCCGTTACAGTCGGTCCGTTACAGTCGGTCCGTACGGCGCAGTCGGGTACAGCTGTCACATGAGCCGGTCTGCTACAACTGATCACCTGCAGCCGACCAGTTTCGGATCAATGGACTGTACAGCCGACCAGTCCCGGATCAATGGACTGCACAGCCGACCAGTCACGGATCAATGGACTGCACAGCCGACCAGTGCCGGATCAATGGACTGCACAGCCGACCAGTCCCGGATCAATGGACTGCACAGCCGACCAGTCACGGATCAATGGACTGCACAGCTGCCGACCAGTCCCGGATCAATGGACTGCACAGCCGACCAGTGCCGGATCAATGGACTGCACAGCTGCCGACCAGTCCCGGATCAATGGACTGCACAGCCGACCAGTCCCGGATCAATGGACTGCACAGCCGACCAGTCACGGATCAATGGACTGCACAGCTGCCGACCAGTGCCGGATCAATGGACTGCACAGCCGACCAGTCACGGATCAATGGACTGCACAGCTGCCGACCAGTGCCGGATCAATGGACTGCACAGCCGACCAGTCCCGGATCAATGGACTGCACAGCCGACCAGTTTCGGATCAATGGACTGTACAGCTGCCGACCAGTCCCGGATCAATGGACTGCACAGCTGCCGACCAGTGCCGGATCAATGGACTGTACAGCTGCCGACCAGTCCCGGATCAATGGACTGCACAGCCGACCAGTTTCGGATCAATGGACTGTACAGCTGCCGACCAGTCCCGGATCAATGGACTGCACAGCTGCCGACCAGTGCCGGATCAATGGACTGCACAGCCGACCAGTCCCGGATCAATGGACTGCACAGCCGACCAGTCACGGATCAATGGACTGCACAGCTGCCGACCAGTCCCGGATCAATGGACTGCACAGCCGACCAGTCACGGATCAATGGACTGCACAGCCGACCAGTTTCGGATCAATGGACTGCACAGCCGACCAGTCCCGGATCAATGGACTGCACAGCCGACCAGTCCCGGCTCAATGGACTGCACAGCCGACCAGTCCCGGATCAATGGACTGCACAGCCGACCAGTCCCGGCTCAATGGACTGCACAGCCGACCAGTCCCGGATCAATGGACTGCACAGCCGACCAGTCACGGATCAATGGACTGCACAGCTGCCGACCAGTGCCGGATCAATGGACTGCACAGCCGACCAGTCCCGGATCAATGGACTGCACAGCCGACCAGTCACGGATCAATGGACTGCACAGCCGACCAGTCACGGATCAATGGACTGCACAGCTGCCGACCAGTCCCGGATCAATGGACTGCACAGCCGACCAGTCCCGGATCAATGGACTGCACAGCTGCCGACCAGTGCCGGATCAATGGACTGCACAGCCGACCAGTCCCGGATCAATGGACTGCACAGCCGACCAGTCACGGATCAATGGACTGCACAGCTGCCGACCAGTGCCGGATCAATGGACTGCACAGCCGACCAGTCCCGGATCAATGGACTGCACAGCCGACCAGTCACGGATCAATGGACTGCACAGCTGCCGACCAGTCCCGGATCAATGGACTGCACAGCTGCCGACCAGTGCCGGATCAATGGACTGCACAGCCGACCAGTCCCGGATCAATGGACTGCACAGCCGACCAGTCACGGATCAATGGACTGCACAGCCGACCAGTGCCGGATCAATGGACTGCACAGCCGACCAGTCCCGGATCAATGGACTGCACAGCCGATCAGTCCCGGATCAATGGACTGCTAAGCGTTCCACTTATGACATGTTCTGGGAAAGGTCAAGAGTATTTAGTATAGTAGTGGATTAATGGAGCATTAACGGAATAACCAACGGGGAGGTAGGAATATTACAGCGTGCAGAGAAAATAATGCGACATCTTAATTTCATATAAAATAAATATTGTTTTAATGCTGTTGTAACTGAGTCACTTCCCACACTTTATCTACATAAAATGACGCATCATATTCCAGTTCCTAGCTTTACTACTACCCTAATCGAACACAACTTGACAGAACAACTCTCCACTCTCTCCAGACATAACTCTCTCCACTCTCTCCAGACATAAATATCTTCACTCTCTCCACTCTCTCCACTACTCTCTCGTATCCTCTCCTCGTCGCTCCGCTCCATCGCAGCCGAGCTACCGATCCCGCCGGCCCGTCCGTCGTGCGGGTGCGGAGCGGCCGGGGGCGGGTCAGTTGGGTCGCCGGCCCGGCAGCGCGTGTTGACTCAGATGACGGCTCGCTCCGGACACTGGCCGGCAGCACGGCCGCTGCGCCGCCGGCTGTGTACCGCGGACAGCCGGCGTGCGGCCCGCGCCGGCCAAGGTGCCGCTGAGAGGTACTCTCGGCACTCTCGGCACTCTCAGCGACGCCTGCAGGCCCGACCGAAGCGAACCAGCGGCGCAGTGACAGCGACAGGGGACCTGGCGGGGATCGGTGGATGTTTGGAGCGCACCCAGAAGTGGTGGTGGAGGGACACTCGGCACTGTCTACACTTTACCTGGCGGGACGAGTAAATTGTGAGGAATGATACAGCTGATATTTTGAGAGCCTCTTGTGCACAGCCCCTCCTTTATCTGAGCTCTCACTAACACCAACGTCCTGCTATCATTGCCATGGTTCAATGCATTCATCAATCGTAGCTGAAAGTGAAAAGGGCTCCACTTTGCTGTTCCCGTTACCACCGAGATGGGTGCGAGACGGTGTCTGTTACCACCGCCCTGTTACCACCGAGATGGGTGCGAGATGGCGCCTGTTACCACCGAGATGGGTGCGAGACGGGTGCCTGTTACCACCGAGATGGGTGCGAGATGGGCGCCTGTTACCACCGAGATGGGTGCGAGATGGGTGCCTGTTACCAGTGAGATGGGTGCGAGATGGGCGCCTGTTACCACCGAGATGGGTGCGAGATGGGCGCCTGTTACCACCGAGATGGGTGCGAGATGGGCGCCTGTTACCACCGAGCTGGTGCGAGATGGGCGCCTGTTACCACAGAGTTGGGTGGTTGCTACTGGGTCGACCGACTGACGCGATATAGCCCCGACATTACAGCACAGAAGCCTACAGAAGCCACAGCAGCCTGGTCGGCTAGGCCACCCACCAGAGGCGCTGCCATTCAACACCTGTACTCGGTGGCAGCTTCTCCAGATTACCGCACTCGACCGGATCAGAATCGTCCGCGACTATATGTAAGTGGCTGCCTTGACGTGTTCGTAGCACAGCCCTGCACAGCCATTTGATCCGAGACAGCCCAGCCCGATATAACTGTCTTAGTCAACGGCTGTCGAAGGCCGCTGAATAGTTAATTGCTATGTGCAAAATATACAAGTCATTCTCCCATAGATCGAAACAACCAGGCATTCATTGTGAGTGCCGCCCGATGAGAATGGCGATAAATAATTCGGTTCACAATGTCTGTGCCGATGACACTAGGGGGACGTCCCATAATGCTGCGTTAAGTGTCGATTCCCACCCGAGGCTTTGTGCACACGACCCGTGTCTTTGCACGCCCCACCATAGGAACAAACACCTCCAAAAGCTGAACGCTGACCACCAGTCACCGGTGCACGGAAACCCACCAACAACCCTCTGAATAAACACACCCGAGCCAGGCAGGCCGGGCCAGGCCTGGCTGGGATACCCACAGTTCTTAGCAGTCAGCCTGACAGGGTGACAGCGGTGGCGCCGCGCCCGTCAGCCAGCTGTGCCGGCACCCGGTCACGACGGAGGCCGCGTGTGCCGTGTCCGCCGCCTGATATCATCCACAGAGCAAACAGCGAAGCGCCGCCGGCCGCACCCGCCACGGCGCGTGCGATGAGAGTGCGCTTTGCGGCACAAAGGACGCCCTGTGCGCGGCGACAGGTCGGTCACTACCCAGACCAGAGAGTGGGGAAACACTGCCATCTGTCGGACGGGAGGGAAGTTTGAATACACGACGATGACGATAGATGGTGTGATAATATGAACAAACCTGTGCGGCAGAAGATGGGTCGAGTGAGGAGATTCCGGGCCATGCAGAGCTGAC
>JAXIVJ010006156.1:0-32500 GCA_036785665.1 Chirona hameri
CCGGCAGCATGGGGATTTATAGCAGGCTAGTATGTAAGATTATATTAAAAGATACCAATAAGGTAGGCCACAGTGGCTTGAAGATCCAGTCCATGTTTCTCTTTCCTTTCGCACTCAGGACGAATTTGAGTTGTTTGGTGTAAACTTTGTCTCCGTCCTACATATATCGGCGTGTTGCTGCTGCTGACCCGCTACAACCACTTGCATATACATTACCTAGTTATCACCGTTATGTATGTAATTTCTGCTGCCTGTGTTTGACTGGACATCGTTGTCTGGCATTGGACAATGGTCACCCGTGTCGTCTCCCCACCCAGGGAACCACCGTGTCGTGGCGCTGATTAACAACTTCATACCGCGCGCGCTGGTCGACTACTACACGGTGGCTCGTGGCCAGGAGACGGAGCCCAAACTGACGCCGTCGCTGGCGTCGCCCACGCATCACCTCCTCATGCAGGTCAGACGCCATGCAGAGGAGCGACAGTCCCGATGCGGAGAAAATCAATCCTGTCGTGAATCTTGTCATAAACCCTGTCATAAACCCTGTCATAAATCCTGTCATAAATCCTGTCATAAATCCTGTCATAAACCCTGATGTAAGTGATACAACTTAATGGTGACTCATGAATTAATGATGCAGTTGAGAATATAGAAGGACAAGCCAGATGATGTGGATTAAATATACATGGAACTAAGTTCTGATCCAGGAGATGACACAAAGGGACAATTCGCTAGGGAGTTGAAGCTGAGCAGAACTCTGAGACAGAACTCTGCACAGCGTAACTCTCTGTGTTGGGATTTGTCTGCCGTTTTTGTGCATGAGTCGATCAGTGGAACACATGGCCAGCTTCTGATGCTCGTAATTAATTAATTAATTTGGTACGGAGATGTAGTCTGGACATGGCCCATTCACTGAACCGTTTTTTCAGTATTTGTTTAATTCAACGCGTATTGTTCCGTCTCCGACTGACCTGCCCAGTGTGCCGCCGCTTACTAACCTGCGCTCCCCGCCCCGTCGCCAGGTGAACCTGCACCCTGTCCACATCGTCAGCGTGTTGCGCCTGTCGGCGCAGCTGTTCAGCCACCTGGCTCGCGTGTCCCGAGTCCTGGAGCTCGTCTGCGAACGCGAGGTCCGGCAGCCATCCGGCGGCAACGACGTGCTGGCCTTCAAGGCGCACTATCTCTCCTGCGTGCTGCGATCTCTGGACGAAGCCCGCCGCGCCGAGCTGAAGAAACTCGCCGGTGGGGACGGGGACGCCGCTGAAGTCGATCAGAAGGAGCTGGCAGAGAAGGTGTACAACCACCTGAGTCGCGCATGGGTGCGGTGTAACGACGCCATGGTGGAGGAGTATCAGGAGAACTACGTCCGTGGCTGCATCAAGAGCTTCCCATGTCGTGAGACTCCACTGTTCCAGCAACTCGTGGCAAACCTAGCTCGCGCGCCGTCGGCCGCCGCCGAGGCCAGCGCGCTCGGCCTGCTCTCGGCGGCCATCAACGGTCAGCGGGCGTTCCAGGACGAGAAACAGTGCTGCGCGTGTGGAGAGGAGGGTGCCACCAAGCGGTGCGCGCAATGTCACGCCGTGCAGTACTGCGCACGCGACTGCCAGCGCGTGCACTGGTTCACGCACAAGCGGTTCTGCGCGGCGCTGAAGGAGAGAGTGGTGGAGCGGGAGAGGAGGGAGAGGAGAGCGGAGGAGGCGGCGGCGGCGGAGGCGGTGGCCACCGGTGCTGGTGAGGAGGCGGCGCTGCCGGCGGAGGAGGACGGCGCGGCCACGGTGCCGGCTGCAGAGGCGGAGCGGGACGGCGCTGCGGCCAACCAGGAACAGATACAGCACGCTCCTGCGGCCGGCGCCGCCAGCTAGTCGGGTCTGGAGTATGTCGTCCCCTCGTCGTGTCATGTTTCAGTGTCATCTGTGTCCGGAGCGCGGTTTGCACTCTGTGTTTTGATAGTAGTTGGTGCGGCGGACGTGTGCTGGAGCGTCTTTGCGCCCATATGTAACGCACCATATGGCAGCGTTTCTCAATGACACCCCGTGGAAGCGGAACACTCCCCCGGAACACCTGGGCTGAGAATGTGTCGGACTCCCCCGGAGCACCTGGGCTGAGAATGTGTCGGTGTTGCTCTGTTCGTGACGTCACACCGTGGTTTACGTGTGCGCGTGTTACGCTAATGCTGCTTGGCTGCCGATCGGACTCTTGCATCTGTTGAGTATATGGGTATCTGTTGAGAGGCCGTGCGGGGAGAAGAGACTGGGCACGACAGCCGGCCCTATTTCCCGCCAGCGATCTTCCTCGCCAGTGTTGCATGTGTGTCCGGTCCAACAGCAATATACGGCCACCCACCTATCGTACCGACCGTGTTTAAACTGCTCCTCCAGGGACGACGGATCGTTCTGCTTCGATCGTTGGCGTCCACCGGCGATTGTGCGCCGGGAGCGGTATAAACCAGTACAAACCAGTACAAACCAGGATGTGTACGCAGCGCATATAGCAACCCGGAAAAATGTCACCGAGTGTCGCGTTTCCAAAAGCTTCTGGACTTTTCGTTTAGTTTGTTGGGTCATGGAGCAATTACATGTTCGATTTTGTGTACCAAAACAACTTTCACCGACAACTGTCATAATCACTGCTTTCCAAAAAGTGTTGTATCAAATGATTCGAGAATGTTCTGGAAAATCCCTCTAGCGAAATCAACTTAGTGCTGAAAGGTCCGTAAATTCAAACGGGTAAGGGAACATTCTTCAGATAAAAAATCGCGTTCAATGTGCAGACATTGATATTACACTCCACGTTATCGCCGTTGTGGATCCGTAATTGCGTTGACGTCATCATCCGGGAACTACGTGGCCAGGTACCACCGGAAAACCATATGCAGAACGTGGGAACACCACGAATTTCAAAGGCAATGACGTCTTACGGTTTTTACCGTTTACAGCGGGACCGCTAACAGACGAAATCAGCACAGATGCTCTGCTTTGATGCTGACCGATTACATTTTTGGCTTACCAACCACCCTCGTTTCTGTAAGCACCGTAAGCAATTTCCATGTTAAGGTAATACACCGACGCATTCATATGACTCATACCACCCGAACGCGAGAAAGAAACTCGCAAAATGGGGTCAACATCCACCCAATGAATCATGAAACGACGCGTGGCCATTCCTCTACGCGTGTTCCTTTCAGAGATACCCCAGTCCCCACTGAGCACAACACACAAGGCACGAATGGCACATGGATATATATTTCCTACAATCGACTATCGTACTCAGTATAATGCGATTCGAAGTACAGACAACACGTAGACTGCGCCGGGCGAAACGCACTCAACAAAGAAAACAATGTCGCCACCATTCAGGCCATACTAAAAACAATGTCCTCTCTCTCCCTCCCAAATGGATTCCGGCTCGTCCTGCCGGGACCGTTTCGCAGTGTCAACCCGGCCAGTCGCGCTGCAGGGAAACCCCGATCGACATACATAACCAGGTCCTCTCTCGCCCACCAAAGCTCATCACCACAAAAATAGCAGCAGCGGGGGCGGCGGCAGCCGCCGCGGTAGCAGAACAACACACCGCCTCACACTCACACGCGCGAACACACTCAGACAAGGTGGGCCCATCGCGCGCTGTCCTCCGTCTCATCGTCACATGGTAATGCCAGGCTGAGCAAAGGGGGCACCGACCGGGCCGGGGCGCGCTGGGGCGGGCCGCTCGCGAGATCAGGGTCCGACGCCCGGCCTATGTACATACTCGCCACGCCGGCCCGGGGCGGGCAGGGGTTGGTTGCTCACTGACGGAATGCACGTAATACTGACGCGTGTGATAGCCGACCCGACCGCGGACGGCGGCGGCCGGGCCGGCGGACGTCATGAGAAAAGAGAGAGAGAGGGGGCGGGGAGAGGGCGGGTCCGTACCACGGGATGAGACACGACGCACGAGCGAAATACGTAATGCACTTATGGAATATCATGCACGAACTCGGCGCCGCCCGCAGCCGGCGCACGCGTGTTCCTCGGTCATAAAATAGCAGCTTTGTACACCGAACACTTGTGCCGCGCCTTTGTAGATTGGTCGCCACGGTCGCTCCGCGCGGGGTGGCCGCCCCGCCTAGACTACCGTCCTGCGCCACTGCGCCACTGCGCATGCGCGGGCCGGCCTCCGACGCGGCCCATATGTACACTAGTGCCACGCAGCGGCGCGCGGCCGAGTCAATAGGTATCACATGGGACGCTACGCGGCGCCGCGGGCTCGCCACAGCGCCACGCGCGGCCGACTCCCGAAGTTAGGCTGCCGCCGGCTGTCGCCGGCTGTCGATAGGTGTCGCTACTGTTGGTGCTGTAAAGAGTGGGAGGGCATCGCACCCTGAAACAAACAACGCACTCCGTCAGAAGAAAGCCCTCCATTCGAAGTGCAGGGAGCCAAATGATAATGTACTAGCTAGGAAAACAATATGCAACTAACATATAAGCTCAGGATTAATATACTTTTTTCAATAAATTTAGTCCGAATGTTTTGTATGGATGGATTTCATACTGAAGAAACAGTTTGTGTTACTCAAACCCTCACACAAACGATACAATTCCAGATCAACCAGCAATATCAATCGGTTAGCTCCCAATCATCGGCAGCGCATACGGTTCCAATTCCAACACAAGAAGGGACACAACTGCTCGAAGGACACGGCTGTTCTGGAGTTGGTGGGCCCTTGGCACTCCAAGGCGACTCTGCTGTCACGCAGCGAGTGACACGTACGGCGTGGCTGACGTTGGTGACGTTCATGTTGAAGGGGATGCCGGCGGTGGCGGCCGGGTGCAGGTGGTGCGGGATTTCGTCCCCCTTCTCTTCCTCCCTCCGCTTCAGACAGGCCGCCTTCGGGTTCAGGTTCCGCTCTGTGTGACATAGGGGACGGGGAGACGTCAGTGGGGGTACAGTGAGGGGACGGGGAGACGTCAGTGCGGGTAGTGAGACCCGCGCCAACACGAATGCACTATATTTTATGGACAAACTAGTCATTACTTGGAAGAACATGTTTATGTGCTTCTCAATGGCTTGGCTTAACGTTAATCAAATACTTGCGATGATTTTAAAGGACTGATGAATTGATAGACCATAATTTGATTGTAAAACAACTTAAAGTAAAACATATTCAACAGAAAACTGGGTGGTTATATGTAACTACATTTACCCACAAAGCAATGATCACTGTGAGGTACTATGTGCGTCTTGCAATAGGAATGTGATCGATAATGATTAAATGGGAAGTATGGAGGATAGTGCGGCGGCCTCCGAGGCGATGCGACAGTAAACGATGCAGCATTTTACAAAACACATCTCCATTAATATCCAAACAAAGCTCAAGGACCACGATACAAAAAATACAACCAACTGTAGCTTGCGGAGGATGCACTGTGACGCAAGCAGAACGATAACCGCAGCAGGGAACTCTTACAACATCCAACTATTCACAAAATTACCCTGTCATGGTACAAAGCCCAATTTACGACAAACAATACGACGTGTTGCCTAAGCGATTAGTCCAGATCGATTCCGGTAAATTCCATCGAAAAACTCTTAAGATATAGGACGGATATAATCTTGACTAATCGCTATGACAGCTTTTGCCTCAAACTGCCCATAGAAAGGCAACCGCCAAACATTTTCAGAATAAGCAGCTTCAGCTTAGCTAAGAACCTTGGTGAGCTAACCAAACACACCCCGGCAATCTGACCTAGAAATCAACACCCAGCCAATCTGACCTGGAAATCAGGGCTGGTCTCAGAGAGCCTACACGCCATCCAAACTGATCCATCATGCAGTGCCATTGGCAGAACCAACGCGGCTTAACGGGCATGCAAATCCACGCTGAATCCACCGCGCCAGCCGTCTGTAGCACATCCGGGCCCCTGATTAACACCGTCACACACCCGACAACCGTGCAGGCCCCCAAATCCGGGCCCCTGATTAACACCGTCACACACCCGACAACCGTGCAGACAACCCAGCTGGCCCCCACATCCGGGCCCCTGATTAGCACCGTCACACACCAGACAACCGTGCAGACAACCCAGCTGGCCTCCACATCCGAGCCCCTGATTAACACCGTCACACACCCGACAACCGTGCAGACAACCGTGCAGGCCCCCAAATCCGGGCCCCTGATTAACACCGTCACACACCCGACAACCGTGCAGACAACCCAGCTAGCCTCCACATCCGGGCCCCTGATTAGCACCGTCACACACCAGACAACCGTGCAGACAACCCAGCTGGCCTCCACATCCGAGCCCCTGATTAACACCGTCACACACCCGACAACCGTGCAGACAACCGTGCAGGCCCCCAAATCCGGGCCCCTGATTAACACCGTCACACACCCGACAACCGTGCAGACAACCCAGCTAGCCTCCACATCCGGGACCCTGATACGCCGTCACACACCCGACAACCGTGCAGACAACCGTGCAGGCCCCCAAATCCGGGCCCCTGATTAACACCGTCACACACCCGACAACCGTGCAGACAACCCAGCTAGCCTCCACATCCGGGACCCTGATACGCCGTCACACACCCGACAACCGTGCAGACAACCGAGCTGGCCTCCACATTCGGGCCCCTGATTAACACCGTCACACACCCGACAACCGTGCAGGCCCCCACATCCGGGCCCCTGATTAACACCGTCACACACCAGACAACCGTGCAGACAACCCAGCTAGCCTCCACATCCGGGACCCTGATACGCCGTCACACACCCGACAACCGTGCAGACAACCGAGCTGGCCTCCACATTCGGGCCCCTGATTAACACCGTCACACACCCGACAACCGTGCAGGCCCCCACATCCGGGCCCCTGATTAACACCGTCACACACCAGACAACCGTGCAGACAACCCAGCTAGCCTCCACATCCGGGACCCTGATACGCCGTCACACACCCGACAACCGTGCAGACAACCGAGCTGGCCTCCACATCCGGGCCCCTGATTAACACCGTCACACACCCGACAACCCAGCTTGCCTCCACATCCGGGCCCCTGATTAGCACCGTCACACACCCGACAACCGTGCAGACAACCCAGCTAGCCTCCACATCCGGGACCCTGATACGCCGTCACACACCCGACAACCGTGCAGACAACCCAGCTAGCCTCCACATCCGGGACCCTGATACGCCGTCACACACCCGACAACCGTGCAGACAACCCAGCTAGCCTCCACATCCGGGACCCTGATACGCCGTCACACACCCGACAACCGTGCAGACAACCCAGCTGTCCCCCACATCCGAGCCCCTGATTAACACCGTCACACACCCGACAACCGTGCAGACAACCCAGCTGCCCCCCCCCCCCCCCCATCCGAGCCCCTGATTAACACCGTCACACACCAGACAACCGTGCAGACAACCCAGCTGGCCCCCACATCCGGGCCCCTGATTAACACCGTCACACACCAGACAACCCAGCTGGCCCCCACACCACCCCAGAACCGACCACAGACCATCCCAGAACCGGCCCCACACCATCCCAGAACCGACCACAGACTGGCCCCACACCATCCCAGAACCGACCACAGACTGGCCCCACACCATCCCAGAACCGACCACAGACTGGCCCCACACCATCCCAGAACCGGCCCCAGACTGGCCCCACACCATCCCAGAACCGACCACAGACTGGCCCCACACCATCCCAGAACCGACCCCAGACTGGCCCCACACCACACCACCAATGCTGCCGAACAGCAGCAGCCATGACTGCAGCACGGACACACAGCCATACAGACACACAGAACACAGACACAGACACCGACGGTCACGTCTAGCAGACTCCTCACAGCCACAGCCACACAGAACACAGAACACAGATAAAGACACCGACGGTCACGTCTAGCAGACTCCTCACAGCCACAGCCACAGCCACAGTCAGTCACAGTCACAGTCACAGTCACAGTCACAGTCACAGTCACAGTCACAGTCACAGTCACAGTCACAGTCACAGTCACAGTCACAGTCACAGTCACAGCCACAGCCACAGCCACAGCCACAGCCACAGCCACAGCCACAGCCACAGCCACAGCCACAGCCACAGCCACAGCCACAGCCACAGCCACAGCCACAGCCACAGCCACAGACACAGCCACAGACACAGACACAGACACAGACACAGACACAGACACAGACACAGACACAGACACAGACACAGACACAGACACAGACACAGACACAGACACAGACACAGACACAGACACAGACACAGACACAGACACAGACACAGACACAGACACAGACACAGACACAGACACAGACACAGACACAGACACAGACACAGACACAGACACAGACACAGACACAGACACAGACACAGACACAGACACAGACACAGACACAGACACACACACACACACACACACACACACACACACACACACACACACACACACACACACACACACACACACACACACACACAGGACAGACAGACAGACAGACAGACAGACAGACAGACAGACAGACAGAGACAGACAGAGACAGACAGAGACAGACAGAGACAGACAGAGACAGACAGAGACAGACAGAGACAGACAGAGACAGACAGAGACAGACAGAGACAGACAGAGACAGACAGAGACAGACAGAGACAGACAGAGACAGACAGAGACAGACAGAGACAGACAGAGACAGACAGAGACAGACAGACAGACAGACAGAGACAGACAGACAGAGACAGACAGAGACAGACAGAGACAGACAGAGACAGACAGAGACAGACAGAGACAGACAGAGACAGACAGAGACAGACAGAGACAGACAGAGACAGACAGAGACAGACAGAGACAGACAGAGACAGACAGAGACAGACAGAGACAGACAGAGACAGACAGAGACAGACAGAGACAGACAGAGACAGACAGAGACAGACAGAGACAGACAGAGACAGACAGAGACAGACAGAGACAGACAGAGACAGACAGAGACAGACAGAGACAGACAGAGACAGACAGAGACAGACAGAGACAGACAGAGACAGACAGAGACAGACAGAGACAGACAGAGACAGACAGAGACAGACAGAGACAGACAGAGACAGACAGAGACAGACAGACAGACAGACAGACAGACAGACAGACAGACAGACAGACAGACAGACAGACAGACAGACAGACAGACAGACAGACAGACAGACAGACAGACAGACAGACAGACAGACAGACAGACAGACAGACAGACAGACAGACAGACAGACAGACAGACAGACAGACAGACAGACAGACAGACAGACAGACAGACAGACAGACAGACAGACAGACAGACAGACAGACAGACAGACAGACAGACAGACAGACAGACATACAGACAGACAGACAGACAGACAGACAGACAGACAGACAGACAGACAGACAGACAGACAGACAGACAGACAGACAGACAGACAGACAGACAGACAGACAGACACACAGACACACAGCGGGACCGCCAGCCAGGACTAACATGACGAGACACATCACCATGCATTACTGATCACTCATCACTCGACATCACTCGACGTCAATCATCACTGGACATCACTGGACATCACTCGACATCACTGGACATCACTACATCACTGGACATCACCGCTCACATCCGGAGCTGACTTCCGGCTAGCCCGCTGAAGGATCTGGCTCCATCAGAGCCGCGCTTAGGTACCACACCAGAGGACGCAGTCGGCTATGGGAGGCCGCTCAGATGAGTCAGACCAATACAGAACTGGGCGCCAACAGCCCTGAACCACCTCAGGATCTACCAGATCCGCCCCGGGTAAAAATCACAAACGTGGTTCGTGTAAACATCATACTACTTAACATAATTCGTCAGGCTTAGGGGTCGTGTTCGTATCTTAAGAAGTGTAGCCTTGAGCCAAACCTATACTTAAAAAGTTAGGACTTTTAGAGACGTTCAAATCATGGATCATGCTAAATTTAGCGCCAGTGAACTGCTTAGAAGCCAACCCGTTAATGACGAGACAGTAATAGGATTAGTAAAACCTACCAGACAAAACGGTCACAACGGAGGACAGACATGGTCTGTTTCGTGTCACGACTGGTTAAAGGGACTGTCCCACCTTTGTGAAAGTTGTCGAATCACACTGAATTGTATGTCTACATGTCAGGCGAGGTCAGCTGAACATGTTCGTGAACTTTTTTCCGGAATTTTTTTATCTTGGAAGATATTCAACTTTTAGTTTTAAGCGAAAAGTTGGGTTGGTGACGTCATATTTGTTTTAATAACAGGGAAATCCTTGTGCTGCCAAATATATGGCACAGTTTTTGTGGTAGCAGTCTGCTACCATACTTAATTGCAATGCCAAGCCATAAAAATAGCTATCTCAACTCAAATATAATGTTCAGGTGGGATAGTCCCTTTAACATCCTGCACCGCTCCTAAAACGGCGCCCGGTCTGACAACACCCATCTCAGGTGCACCTGAGGAATCAGATGCACCGGCACCGCTCCTAAAACGGCGCCCGGTCTGACAACACCCATCTCAGGTGCACCTGAGGAATCAGATGCACCGGCACCGCTCATAAAACGGCGCCCGGTCTGACAACAGCCATCTCAGGTGCACCTGAGGAATCAGATTTGCCGAACATTACCGTGATGCCGACTCATTTGCTTTCGAGGCCTTAGTAAGTAAAACAAATCACAGAACGCTATTCGATCAGCAAAATTCAAGACAATTTGTGAATAAGCTGTTTATCCGTGAACTGGGTGTGTTCAAGTTTTCGTTTTGTTTCAGACTCCCAGTTCAGTGTGCCTCATTTTTTGGCTGAATCACCGAGGTGGTAGCCA
Organism: Chirona hameri; assembly: GCA_036785665.1. Lineage (NCBI taxonomy): Eukaryota > Metazoa > Arthropoda > Thecostraca > Balanomorpha > Balanidae > Chirona > Chirona hameri. Next base: position 10,829 of record JAXIVJ010006156.1, read on the forward strand.
AAGCATAACCGTCTCTCAAACAGTGTGGTGGTGGTGTTTAGGGTTTAGGGGCGCCCCAACGTCCACGGTTATGTGGCGACCATAACAGAACAGGACGTCTCAAACAGGGCACAGATTCACCATAACCACGGAGCCCGCAAGCTTGCAGGGCACGTCAAAACCACTGTTTACTGTTACCACACACCAATCGTCACCGGTTGTAGACTAAACACTGACACGCACGCTCACCACGCTCACCACGCTCACCACGCTCACCACGCTCACCACGCTCACCAACACATCACACTCACGGTATGAGCAGCAAATCCCACACATACGAACCACCTGCTCTCCACATAACGTCCTCAAACACACCTCACTCCAACAAAGCCACAACCGAGACTACACCTGCCCTCCACCGGACCATCCCCCGCCAGGCCAATGTCAGCCGAGACGCGGCCGCCAGCGGGCCACACAGCCCCACCCCATGTGCCAGGCACCCCGCACACAGAGAGCTCTCAGGCAGCAGACGACAACCAGGCAGCATTCCGACCACAACGGACAGAGAGCGGACCCGACTCAGTCGACACGGCATGACTCACGCCGTCGCAGCGCGGCAGAAACAGCAGCATTCACGGCGTGTGGTTAACACCACACCAACACAACGTTTTCAGCCGAAAGCTCTCGGGACTCTCTAATCCCAAGACAGCTTTCCGACAAAAACGTGTGCTGTTTTGCCTCCACACGCTGCGAATGCCGGCGTGTCCGAGGCGCTGGCAGCCCGTGCGTTACGTCTGGACGGCGCTCTTTGAGAAATGCGCACAGTGTGATCGGGAGTGTTGACCAATCAGCGACGAGACCCAGCTGTCGCTGACTGTTCAACCTTCAAAGTCAGACTGTACACATCTCCAGAAGACCACTGGCCTATTCCGCCTGCCGCTGGTCCGGCCAGCTCCAGACTCGAGACTCCTGACCTCGCACTTGCTGCTCCAGAGTCATGATGACATCCACAGCCTGGTTGAGCACGCCCAGCTTGGTCTGCGGCTTGTCCTGCTTCATGTGCGTCATGCACATCTTGCCCAGCTCCTTCAGCGCCTCATTGATGTCTCGGATACGCACCCTGCCGGGGCGGCGCCGCCTCCGGTCAGCGGGGGCGGGGCGGGGGCGGGGGCGGGGGCGGCACACCTACCTCGGACCTGCGTCTCCAGCTGACTGATCACTTCCACGGCGTGGTGCAGAATGCCCAGCTTGGTCTGCGACTTGTCAGCGGACATGTGCACCGTGACCATGCGACCGAGCTCTTTGAACGCCTCGTTTATGTCTTTGACGCGGACCCTGGGGGACAGCGAGTCGCCAGCGGTGAAGGACGGGTCCTGGTCGCCCGGTGACCCGACCTGACCTCGGCGGGGACAGCGACAACGAACATGCCCCCATACATAAGCCAGGATGTGTAACCGATGCGGCGGTCAGGACGCGGTGATGGACGGATTCGTAAGGACAGACACTGGACGGCAGAGCTGGGCGAGGCGGAACAGAAGCACACGGGAGAAGGTGATGTGCGTTTGAAGGTACTGACGGCATATGGGTTGGGTTGCGGGCAGGACTGTGAATATATGACCATGGCCGAGGTTGAAGGTTTGAAGAGGTCGTGGATATAACAGGACTGTACCACTGGGCAGAGACGCGTGCAGCTGCAGACAGCAAGACCAGAAACAAACACAACTCAGGCCACAACAAACAGGCTAACTCAAGTCAAACGGTGCCACAACGACACACGGTAAACGAAAAAGACTTATTCAATGTCAAAACGGTAACAAAACGGTAACAAAATACAGCAAATAAAGGTTAGCCGCCTCGGCCATGTAACTAACTAACCAGCTTAACTACCGAGCTACATTAGCATGTATGCCACCTGCCAAACGGTCACCTGCCAAACTAACTAACCAGCTTAACTACCGAGCTACATTAGCATGTATGCCACCTGCCAAACGGTCACCTGCCAAACTAACTAACCAGCTTAACTACCGAGCTACATTAGCATGTATGCCACCTGCCAAACGGTCACCTGCCAAACTAACTAACCAGCTTAACTACCGAGCTACATTAGCATGTATGCCACCTGCCAAACGGTCAGTATTTACTTCTGATTCAATGACGTCCTTGGATCACTTCCACTTGAGGCCAGCTTTACTCAAAACAAGCTAGGAATCCTCGGGTTTGTTAACTAAAGCTTTGTAAAAAAAAAAACAGTGCGGCACCCCGCCTTGGCCTCCAGTCCATTGCGACGAGTATGACGGCTGATCGAACACCGAACACGCCGAACATGGAAACCCGTCAAACAACGCACCACCAGCATCAACCACCTCGCATCTCGCATGCATCGTGCACCCCCCCTCCTTCCCTACCGCAGCTAGTCGGGTCCCCCCCCCCCTCCCCTCCTGCCCTACTGCTGCTGGTCGGGTCTTCCCCCCCCCCCCCTCCTTCCCTACTGCTGCTGGTCGGGTCTCCTCACCCCCCCCCCCCCCTACTGCTGCTGGTCGGGTCTCCTCATTCCCCCCCCCACACACACACACACACACAAAATACCGGAGACGTTAAAACCCCACGTTAGTCCGTCCGAGTGAACCCTATCGAGTCTGTTGAAGCATGAGTCTCCTCTGTCGCTGTTCGCCCCCCCCCCCCCCCCCCCCACCCCACCCCACCCCACCCCACCCCACCCCACCCCACCCCACCCCACCCCACCCCACCCCACCCCACCCCACCCCACCCCACCCCACCCCACCCCACCCCACCCCACCCCCCCCCCTCCCCCACCCCGAAATACCAGACGCATTAAACACGAACACATTATACCGCCGAGCGGGCCCGACTCTGCTGTTAGAACCGCCTCATCCACCGGGAGACGGGAGGGGATCAGCCCATTTCCACCCCCCCCCCCCCCCCAAATCTCGCACCCCAGCTTATTATGAACCCGGCGCGGCCTCGGGTCCCCCCCCCCCCCCCCCAGCTTATTATGAACCCGTCGCGGCCTCGGGTCCCGCCTCCCAGTGACGAGTCAGTGTCCCCCAGTGACGTCATCAGTGGTAATCAGTCCAGTCGGCCGGCAGTCAGCGACATCTCCAGATGAGATAACGCCACCGGCCGGCAGACACGTCACGCTTCCGGCGAGGTGGGGGGGGGGGGGGGATAAAAACCCGCCCCGAGCCGACCGACCAGCCCTGGGACTGGCCCGGCGGAGAGCCCATCTCGGCATTCCATCCAACCCGACCGGTCGGCTGGTAGGCTGAGTGTTCCAAAAATTTGACTTAGGCGCCCGGGCCTCAATGGTCGGGACCAGAGAAGAGATCGGACTACTGCACTGGCGGTGACCCCTCCCCTCCACATCTCCCGGGGACCCGACCAGCAGCACCAGCACCATCACCATCACCATCAGACCAGCTGGCCGCACCACCACGTACCGTTCGCGCTGGTTGTTGGCGCTGCGACGCTCCTTTTCACGCACATGCTTGGTGCCGGGGTCGAGGTCGGACTCATCTTCGCTGCAAAAATCGACATCGGAGTGCTGTCCAGGGCTGTTTGGCGAGATAGGCGGGCGACTGGTAGCGGCGCACGGTCCGTGCACAGTACAGACACACACATACACACACAGACATACATACAACACGCGCCGAAACCGCATGCACCGCACGGTCGGACAAATTAATGGCGTTCTTTAGTACAATTTTGACACGTGAGTTTGAAGACGTTTGGTGACTTTGTGTGATATATGTTCCAGTGCACCAAGAGCAATACATGCTAGTAACTTTGTGATGTGTGATGTTGTATGTTGTGTAATGTTGATGTTGTTTGATGTTGTTTGAACTTGATTGTTTCCAGGTTGGTGGTTACTGGGTTTTGATGTAGGTAGAAAGCACAACACCAACGCATTGAAACCAGGCGCGTAACCACCACTGGGGTCACTGGGGATCAGGCCCCAGTAACATTTTAGGATTTTAACATTACGCCTATGGGCGTTGCATGGAAAGAATCGACTTCAAAGTGCCTTCGTCCCCACCTACTTTCGGGAGGTGGTTACGCCCATGATTGAAACCGCAATAATATCACACAAGGAAAACAATGTCTGGTATCAGTAGGCAAAAGTCTGGTCAACTATAACAGAGCAGCTTTGGGAACTTACAATAGAAACTTCCTTAACTTTTCCTCAATGCGTGATAAATCCAAAATACGACAAATCACAGGGGTATGCAAATTAATGTTTACTCAACGAAGTCTCCTATTCCCTGCCACTGCCCGTTTCCGCCACCAATGAATTAATGCTTCAAACTAGACACAATCCTGGCATCGCCATCGGTGGAGTTTCCAATTCAGGGAGTCCATTGCCTGAAAACTTCGTGTTCGTCCCATAACATTGTGTCTGATCTGAAAGTATCCTACTGGTATAAGGGTCATTTTTCCATACGCAAATCCACCAATATGACATTTCGCCCCAGCGAATTCTTGTGGAACCCATGATCCTGCCCCCATTGTCGCACACAAACACGCATTGGCCGCATGCAGACCGGGGTGCAGCAACACCCGTGTGCAACACAGTGAAACGGCCGGTGCCGGCCAACACTTACTATCGCCGGGCCTTCTTGGCTTTGGACGAGGCGGCCGACGACGCCGAGGTGGTGGAGGCAGCCACAGAGCTGGAGGACAGGTTGGAGGCCAGCTCGGTGCTGTCCGGCGCCTCCTTTCGCTTCTCTGTGGGGCAGGCGCAGAGAGCGGCGGCGGTCAGTCCACAGTGATGGCGACAGCGCAGTGAGCGTCCGACACCCAGCAGCTGACCCCGAGTCACTGAGTCGGCCATCAGGAGTGTCGTCACTCACACATTCACACAGACACACAATCACGCTCCGCAGATGGCAACGTACCACAGTCCAGACAATGAGAGCTGAGGAAACTGCGAGCTACGTACCACAGTCCAGACAATGAGAGCTGAGGAAACTGCGAGCTACGTACCACAGTCCAGACAATGAGAGCTGAGGAAACTGCGAGCTACGTACTACAGTCCATACAATGAGAGCTGAGGAAACTGCGAGCTACGTACCACAGTCCAGACAATGAGAGCTGAGGAAACTGCGAGCTACGTACCACAGTCCAGACAATGAGAGCTGAGGAAACTGCGAGCTACGTACCACAGTCCAGACAATGAGAGCTGAGGAAACTGCGAGCTACGTACCACAGTCCAGACAATGAGAGCTGAGGAAACTGCGAGCTACGTACCACAGTCCAGACAATGAGAGCTGAGGAAACTGCGAGCTACGTACCACAGTCCAGACAATGAGAGCTGAGGAAACTGTGAGCTACGTACCACAGTCCAGACAATGAGAGCTGAGGAAACTGCGAGCTACGTACCACAGTCCAGACAATGAGAGCTGAGGAAACTGCGAGCTACGTACCACAGTCCAGACAATGAGAGCTGAGGAAACTGCGAGCTACGTACCACAGTCCAGACAATGAGAGCTGAGGAAACTGCGAGCTACGTACTACAGTCCATACAATGAGAGCTGAGGAAACTGCGAGCTACGTACCACAGTCCAGACAATGAGAGCTGAGGAAACTGCGAGCTACGTACCACAGTCCAGACAATGAGAGCTGAGGAAACTGCGAGCTACGTACTACAGTCCAGACAATGAGAGCTGAGGAAACTGCGAGCTACGTACTACAGTCCAGACAATGAGAGCTGAGGAAACTGCGAGCTACGTACCACAGTCCAGACAATGAGAGCTGAGGAAACTGCGAGCTACGTACCACAGTCCAGACAATGAGAGCCGAGGAAACTGCAAGCTAGCCAATCCGTAGAAAACTAAATGAACACTTATCAACCATCCGATATCCACCACAAATACTCGTCGTATAAATCACCAGCTACCGAGTTGCTGGCCTTACATCCCGGCCTCGCCGCCACTCAACTACCTGACCCGCAGACACACCCCACGGCCGTGCAGCTGGTCACACGCCCGACTGTCCAGCTGGTCACAACCCACGACCGAGAAGCCGGTCACCACTCACTGGCTGCTCCGGCGGCGGTCCTGTCGGCCGGCTCTGTCGGCGACACCAGCTGCCCGTAGGGCGGCGCCGAACCGGCGGCGGCGCGCAGTCCGGCCACGTGCTGCTCCATGTTGTACAGCAGGCCCGTGTTGTGTGAGTGAGGCGGGGGCGGGGGCGGGGGCGGGGGCGGGGGCGGCGGCTCGGCGTGACTCCTCATCACCATCAGCGCGTCGTCGAGTCTCTCCTCGATCCGGCCGCCCTGCGGGGAGAGGCACACAGAACGCAGAGGGACGGCAGGTCAGCCACAGGTCGGCACAGCGGGGCACAGCAGCCTCAGCGGCACAGTGGCCGCCCTGCGGGGGAGAGAGGGACGGCAGGTCAGCCACAGGTCGGCACAGCGGGGTCACAGCAGCCTCAGTGGCCGCCCTGCGGGGGAGAGAGGGACACAGACCGGAGAGGGACGGCAGGTCAGCCACAGGTCGGCACAGCGGGGCACAGCAGCCTCAGCGGCCGCCCTGCGGGGGAGAGAGGGACACAGACCGGAGAGGGACGGCAGGTCAGCCACAGGTCGGCACAGCGGGGCACAGCAGCCTCAGCGGCCGCCCTGCGGGGAGAGAGGGACACAGACCGGAGAGGGACGGCAGGTCAGCCACAGGTCGGCACAGCGGGGCACAGCAGCCTCAACGGCACAGTGGCCGCCCTGCGGGGGAGAGAGGCACACAGACCGGAGAGGGACGGCAGGTCAGCCACAGGTCGGCACAGCGGGGCACAGCAGCCTCAGCGGCCGCCCTGCGGGGGAGAGGCACACAGACCGGAGAGGGACGGCAGGTCAGCCACATGTCAGCACAGCGGGGTCACAGCAGCCTCAGCGCTGTGAAGCTACTTCTGCTGCAGTAACGGAGCCAGGAGAGGGGGTGCTTCTGACATCAGTCCGGCAGCCAGTGGAGGAAACGCGGGGTTCAGACGGAGTCAGTGACCGTTCACAGACAGGACTGATTCATACAATACCCGCAGTCCTCACACACAGTGGCCGGCAATATGTGCTACAACGTATAGGGTCCACAACACAGCGACAGTTGCGCATCAGCGCATTTCTGTCTTCGTTACAAGGTTGAAAAATACGAATTCGCGTAGTGGAACATGATTGTGTGTCTATTATTCTGTGTCTATTATCTGTGATTATTTCCTTGCAGTATATATGTAACATTGTCTACAGGAGCTGACAAGACGTTGCACACGACAATGATTGTTTAACAGTTTCACTCTTAGGTACTGGACATCCGGGCTGTTACGGGCATGAACATTTAAACAGGACATGTTGGTACACAAACTAATCCGGAAATGGTGAGCCGCGGGTACGGACCAACACAGCTGTTCACATGCAGGACCATGGTTGCGTGATTGCAGAAACATGTCTCCGTTTCTAGTTAGGGAAAGGTAAACAAACAGCCGACAATATGGACGTCTAGCACTTACCTGGGCATGGTCCCTCAGCAGTCCAATGGCGTCATCCAAATGCTCATCGGGCATTCGGGGATTCTGTCAAACAGGCCAAACAAAAACGCAAACATCAAACCAGGGCCAAAATCAGACTCATGCCATCCGTCGGTCACCCGAGTAAGCTGCAGTTCTTGGTATTACCAACAGATGGCGCGCGGATCGTCAGTGCTGCGGTGCGAGGCACGGCATTCGTGATGAGCTAGGGTGGCATGCACTAGTGCTGGCAGCGAAACAATCGGAAACCGTGACGGATAAGTGACTGACATTGACTACGTGTTACACCGGCTGTTACACGGACAGTGGTGTTACACCAGCCGAGTAGTCTGCACAAGATACACAGACAGGTCCATGCGAGACACGAGTCGTAGCAGCAGGGCAGGGCAGGGCAGGGAGGGGAGGGTGGGGCAGGGACGATGGACGTACCGGCGTCGTGGGGACCGTGCCGCCGCTGTAGCTGCTTCCCACGTGTTCCGGAGAGTATATCTGAAACAGACCCGGGAGACTTTCAGTCCACCCGAACGACCGCATGCGAAAACGGACACCCTCGGCACTAACAACACACCCAGAGTTTGGACATTGGATCGATTGCTGAATGACGTCATGGCGTGGCATTCGCCAGATAAAAACAGACATACATTCATTTTGCAATAACGACTCTTCTCTCAATACGAAAAAACAGCCAGCAAACACATGCCTAAAATGGATTGCAAAGCAGCTCCAAGTGAGCTGGCTCACATCACGCTGTGTCTTTCACTCTCCTTTGGCGTCGCACCTATTGCTACCCCTGGACAAACCATGCCCGGTCAGAAACCCTCCCCTCAACCCTCAACACTCAACACTCACCGACGCCAGCGCCTTGCCGAGCGTGTCGCCGGTGTTGGGCGGCTGTGAGGGCGGCTGCGCGGGCGGGGGCGGCGGCGGCGCGCTGTACATGGGAGAGCCGACCGACATGTGAGGCGACACCGCCGTAGGGGTGGAGCAGGGCGGCGCACGGAACGATGACATGGACGGCAGAGTGGAGGACAGATCCCCGCCGCCGCATACCTGCAGGACACACGGATCAAACACGGGTCAGACGAGGGGCAGACGAGGGGCAGACGAGGATCAGACACGGGTCAGACACGGGTCAGACGAGGGTCAGACGAGGGGCAGACGAGGGGCAGACGAGGGGCAGACGAGAGGCAGACGAGGGGCAGACGAGGGGCAGACGAGGGGCAGACGAGGGGCAGACGAGGGGCAGACGAGGGGCAGACGAGGGGCAGACGAGGGGCAGACGAGGGGCAGACGAGGGGCAGACGAGGGGCAGACAAGAGGCAGACGAGGGTCAAACAAACTCGATACAAGGCTGGATGAAAGCGCAACTGGGTGAGAGCATATCACTCAAATATTACTTTCGTCGCTTTTTGGGTGGGTACTTCAGCGCGTTAAGGCTATCAAGCGTCCTTGCAGTTCAGTTAAATTAGAATCATACTTCATTCTCATGTACTGGCGCTCAAACAGCGCTTGCGACGAAACGTATCGACCCGAACCTATCTCCACATGTGTTGGTACCATTATTAATGATCCGTCACGGTGAAATATTATGCCAGCTGGGATGTGTCCGGTCCCATCCCCACCACACAAAGCGACTGCAACCCAGTACACTCCGACGCCGGAGAGTGTGCTGTGTCCACTGTAGCAAGGGGTGCTAACTACACCATCACCCCGCTCTAGAGGGTCTGCTTCGCTGTCGCATGCCGCCCCATGCCGCTCACCATGCCGTCGGCGATGGACGTCATGCCGTAGTGCGGCGACGCCTGCGGCGCGGCGCCCATCAGGCCGCCTGGCGAGTAGTTCGAGTACTGCGTGTTCCACGGATCGCCGCCAGGGGCGCCACCGTCGAGGTAGTAGGAGCCGTAACGGCCGGCCGACTCGGCGCCGTAGTCGTCACCCACATACTGAAACACGGAGAGAGAGGGCCGGTCAGTCGAGTTAGTCGCGGGTCAGAGCGCGTGGAGGTCAATCTTGGATAACACACAGAGCAGTGGTTTCGGCGGTCGGTCCCGAATCAGCGTCGCCAGCGGTCGCGGTCGGGTGTCGCCAGCGAGCGGGGACGAGTGTCGCTGGCTGTTTACGGCCGTCCGGAGGCAGCGCCGCCGCAGTAAACTAGACACGCCGCGACAGAATTAATTAAGCTGCCGTCGCATAAATAGCGCGTCGATTCATTAGAGCCGGTCGGCCCGCGCGGCAAGAGACGGACGGCAGCGGTTACTAAGGCGGCGGCCTGTGGGCTGCGGCACAGGCCAGAATGACAACAGCTTCTGTGGTGGTATGGGGTTTAAAGGAAATAGTTCACCTTCAACATGGGATTTTGAACTGAATGAAATAGCAGTTGTGTAGCCCGTGTTGAGAAATCCTTATCTGCAACTTTTCTTGGCTGAAAAGACTCTCCAGCCGAAGATATTTGACTTTTTGGCGAAGGAATGCGGCGCATATATGATATACCGTACCGTCCGAGAGTGCCAGCACTGGTCTGAGCATGCGCAGACCAATAACGCACACCATAACATTAATAATTTACGACCTTCTGTCCTGAATTGGCGCGATGTAGGACCATTTTTGAAAAGAAAAAAAGAAACTGTATTAAAAAATATAATAAAATTGTGTTCTGAAAAATTTCCGAAGGTGAACTATTTCCTTTAAGGGCGCCGCAAATGCTGCGGTTACATGGCGTCCATGTGAAAGAGCTTCAAGCTCTCAGACGTCGCACAGGGATACGCTCGTTATCGATCTATAATACTGCAAAATACTGCTGGGATACTAAAAGTTTGTCTCATTTTAGTATCCGATTCTGCTGCATCGAAAACCACGTGAGGTCATTGATCTATGTTTAATGTTAATCTCGAGATTCTGTAAGCTTCGAGGATCTGTTGCTAATTTTAATCAGGACATACGCTGAGAGCCGACGTCCCCTGTTATGGGTTTCCCCGAGATCGGATAGGATTCCAGATCCGTTATCGTATCCTGCTTAGAGATCTTGACCATTAGATCCGTTTCTGGGATTCATCTACATGTCTGAGCAGTGAGCAATGCACGCATGCACTTGCACATTCAGACCTGATTATCCTTGTCATGGCGATCCACAAGGCATGTGTGCGTTCATAGTTCGTTGTCCCTGTCACAGCCATTCATACGGTGTGTTTGCGTCCAGAGCCGATTGTCCTCATCATAACAGTTCACACGGTCAGAGCGTGCCTGTCTTGAGCCGGCTGCCGGCGCCCGCGGCTGATGAGCGGCCGGAACCTGAGCCCGAACCCGCGCGTCACGAGCAACGACGCCCCTCCTCGCGTCAAGGCTAGGGCAGCAGGAGGCGCGCGCGGCCGTGCGGCAGCGTCTGGCGGCGGAGGTGGCCCGGGGTTCCGTGGTGGGCCGGGTCGGTCAGGCGTCAAGGTGAGCCACCCGGGCAGGCCGCCCCGCTCATTCACGGGCGTCGGACTGGCCGCTGCAGGACTGGCGGCTGCACGGCGGCCACACGGCCACACGGCCACACGGCCACACGGCTACACCGGCCACACAGCCACACCGGCCACACGGTCACACGGTCACACGCTGCCACCCGGCCACACGCTGCCATTGCGAGTCGTCGGACCGGCCGCTCGGCGGCAGACTGTGGTTAGCGGAGACACGGACCGCCGCCGATGACGTCACCATAACACGACAAGGCGAAGCACCAATTATTGCAGGACAGTGGATACAAACACTGCACACCAGTTGCGTGCTACTATAACGGGTTAATAGTATCAGGTAAGGTTTTCGGTGTTTGGTAATATCACTTTTAAGAGTCTGGTAGTGGTTGCCCCTGTCTTTTAAGACACATGAAAGACTGAACAGTGCACATTAGAGATCAAGCAGTATTGCATCTGCCATGTGTAAACGACCCAAGCAAAAAATATACACACATATATATATATATATATATATATATATATATATATATATATATATATATATATATATATATATATATATATAAATAAATAAATGTATATGGCTTGGTATTACACACGCCGTACAGGCTATAAATGAGTAGCCAAAGAAATAAGCCTTCCGCAAGCCTGGTAAAAGCCTACCAAATTGCGATAGGCAACTTTGGCACTACTCCGGTGACCAATTCCTGGCGTCCGCGGGCCCCACTTGCCGTCGCCCCAGGGGTGCCACTTCTCAGCTGCTCGGGGGTGCCGTTTAATAAGCGGAGCGGCGCCGGTTAATAAACCCCTGGCGCCCGGCCAATAAACCGGCGTGGCCGTGAGATAAACCCGTCCGGAGCAGTTCGGACGCGAGCAATCGGCCCAATAAAGCCAGCCGCCTCTCTATTTACGACGGCGACTAAAGACTTTACAGCGACCGCCGATGGACGGACGGTCAATCGCCCCCCGCCGCCCCCCCCCCCCCCCCCCCGGGTGAAGGGGGTGATGTACCACTGACCGGTCGACGGCACGGCGGCCCCGCGGCCCCGCGTCGTGATACGCTTCTGCTGAGCTGCGGAGGACAAATCCAGGCCACACAAGACGAGTGTCCGCTGCCGGCGAGCCTTCAGAATCAGACGCGTATTAAGGCCATCAACGATCGACTCGTGGCTATCACGGCCTCTCATCATTGCCATAAGACCATCATTGCCATAAGACGGCGGTGTTTTCTCACGCCTGGAGAACTCAGTGCATCACGCCCGGACGCCCGGACGCCGCACACTCGTCATCGTCGACCATCTCGCCTCTCGCCAGGCGCGCCTCGACCGGACGCCCGGACGCCGCACACTCGTCATTGCCCACCATCTCGCCTCTCGCGAGGCGCGCCTCGCCCGGCGCCTCGGGCCACGGAAAGCGGCGACAAAGCGGTAGTTTTCAAGTGAGGCGCGGCGCCCGGCGACCGGTTCCGGTTCCCAGCAGCGATCGGTGTGAACTGTGAACACCATAATGGCCGCACACCGCGCGGCTCCGCTCAGCGCGCCCGCTGCCGTACTGCGCCGCGTTAACCGACCGCCAGTAACGACAATGCGCCGCATCAAGCCGCAGGACGGTAAACGGACACACCAACCGGGCGCGCCAGAACTGACCTACAACTGGAGTCAAGGTAACGGTGATGGCTAAATCAGCGACAAACAAGATAGAGATGACCTCAACACCAAACCAATCCTGCAATGCTCGCTGTGTAGGTGTCGTCACTGCTGTCTACTACACCCGTCCTCCACATTCCGTTGGTGACATCAGCTAATACCGTTTGTAAACAGGGTCGGGGCGGGCCGGGGCGGACAGCCAGAGTGTCCTGACGGCGGACGCCGGGAGGGCATCAATCTCTCGGACCGACGGTGGCGTGCCGAATAAATCACCTCTATTTGTCGCCGAACGGCCGTTCCTCACACTTGTCGCCGCGAAAAGGCCGCGAATCCGTCCCCCAGTCCGAACGCCGCCTCTCTCAGACAAACATCACATACGTCATAGATCCCTCCGGCCGGCCAGCTAAATCACAAATGGCCGCAGCGCTCCCCAGAAATAAACTCCACTGTTCAGCTTTTCAGCTTCGCCCACGGCCAGATGGAGCGCAGGATTGAACATTATGCTTCCATCGGCACACCAGCACAGCACACAATGGAAGCACAAGTTCAGTGAGCACATCCTCATAAGTCACAACCATGATAAAATCCAACCTCCGCTTCACAGGCAATGTACGTCGTCTTTGGCGAACACTGACGCTATTTATCATGTCTGGGAGCGCCGGTCGCCACACGGAAAAACAATACCCCGGGCCGGGCCAGCATTCCTGGTACCATGGCCGCGGCGGCAAACCAGTTCTGGGCCGGTTCAGCTGTCTGTCCGGTGTCCGGCCAGACTGCCAGCAATGGTCGTGTAGAGCTGCCCGTGTGTCCTGCTGCCTTGTCCTCAGCCAGTCCGCTCGGCCGTCATTGCCAGACTTGCCAGACACCACTGCCAGCAACAACCAGCAACTTGGCCGGCAACAGGAGCATGAACGGACGCCCTGCAGTCTGCAGTATTTATTGCGCACCGCTGCCAGTCGCAGTGCCTTGGCCCGGCTCCGGTCCAGGTCTGCACCGTTCTCTGCCTGGCTGGCATCGGGCCTGCCTGGCTCAGCTCGGCTCGGCTCGGCTCGGCTTGGCTCGGCTGGACTCGGCTCGGCTGGACTCGGCTCGGCTTTGTGCCCGCGGGCGGCGGCGTCAGGCAGTCTGGGCCCATTGCATTCCACACCGGCGGTCGGCGGCGGTCGGCGGTGGGAGCGTTTTTAGCCAGGTGCCTGACCCCTGTCGGACCTGGCAAGCCGGAGCAGGCGCGTGCGGCTCGGTCGGCTCGGTGCGCCCGCTCGGCACGTCCGGCCGATACTCGATACGTACCGCACCAGCGACGTGCGTCATCACCATACCGCACAGGACGCCCAAGGTCGAGTGCTGGGTCAACGGGGCGGAGCTCCAGCTCGAGACGGATTCAAATAGGATATACTTACCCGTATGGGGGACGGAGCCAAGTGAGAAGTCAGGGTGCGGTTATTTCAGAGGTCGGAACACCAGTGGTGATGGCAAGATGGTCCCCATCAATCATGACGGTTGCACGGAGAAAACCACAAAGATGACGGTACGATGTGGCTTCAGTCGAATATCGGTCATCACGACAGCTTCCAACAACAAACAGTGAACCAAGATACCATACCACACGTCACACCACGCTTCCGATCGGAAACGACACGCTCCAGATACACGTCACTTCTAAACAGAAAACCGAGAACCCGGGGTAATCAGCCATCACGGGATACCGATCGGCGATCGCCTTGAACAAACATTTCCGATGACTACGCCATTTCATCATTAGTCATAAACCCAATACCGGTAATCTCCCATGTATTAAAGCCGCTTTAGAGGCCTTATCCACCGATAAGTCACAGTATCCATGACCAGCTAACAAGCGCCGCTCACTGCCATCTTCCCTCGATGACGTCAGAGGCCGTATGGCATCAGCGGAGGCGAGCGGAAGTGTCTTGGCAGCGTCTTGGCAGCCACATGTCATGTTGGCAGTGTGCTTCAACCGACACCCGTCACTCGTCACTCGCAGCACGGCAGCTTTCCGCCGTGTCTGAACACTGGCCGGACACCACCGATACGGCGATATGAATACACCGGCCGCGCCGGGCCTGGCTTCTTTACGGTTCACAGGCGCTGGGGAGCGTCCTCGCTTTCTCTACAGTGGGTAACTTTCCGTCCAACTTTAACAAAACAAGATTAAGTTTCGCGAAAATCAGTCAACTGACGGCGATGCTCTATCCAATTTGTACGCCTGCTAGCGCCCCGCTTATCTAGTTCAGTTCAGTTCATTTATTCACGTTAAATCCGCTCATTTGCGGCTTTTCATTAACGCAATGTCAAAAGATACAAAAGGTTAAAAGCTAGCACACATCACAATCAACACGTCACGCATTCGTCGTCACAATGAATCGTCTAAACGACCGTGTTCATGTCTGGTTCTGCAGTAAATGCAGCCTGAGTGCTCCTTTGAAGGACGACTGTCCATCATAGGTTGTGCAAAACTCGTTATAGGCGTCAACACCGCTGTACACCAGCTGCCTTCTTCCCGCCTCGGTGCGTATTCGGGGTAGCCGCAGTCGTTGGGCATTCCGGGTGTCGTGGCCATGATCTGTCGCGTTCTCTAGTGTACATGCTATACACTAGCATACCATAGCATATACCAGCGATCTTTATGATTCAAAACAACGGTGTAAAACAGCACTCCGAAAATGTGTCCACCGTTGCCGTGTTTGTTCGTATTCTCCCTGACCGTAGTTGTGTGTTTGTTCATGTATTCCGTGTCATACACGCCCGCCAGCATCTGCTCACCCAACCTGACCTCAGTCCAGCACAGAGACTGCTTCAAACTAGAGGTGGCAAAACGTGGACCCGAGGACCCGGTCTCTAGACCCAGTCTGGACCCAGTCTGGACCCAGTCTGGACCCAGTTGGTACTAGACTGGGTCCCGCCAAATGACGCCGGGTACAGACTGGGTCCAACCTATGTTTCATGCTGGTTTCACGCAAGTAGGAACACTGATACGCAGGTGTATTTGTGCTGTTGGCCAATCTGCACTGCACAATGTACATATTTGCAACTACAAGAGTTAGTTTACTTGCACTAACTGTAGAGTGACATTCTGACATTTGTCAATATTAGTTGCGAGACAACGTTTTGCTAGTTTAGTCCGCTGGTTCCAAGCTTGCCTTGCACCGGGTATAACTGGGTCCCGTTTTCAGCTGTTGGGACCGGGTCGGGTCTGGGTTAGAAAATATTAACCTTTGCCACCTCTACTTCCAACTGGGACCTTACTTCCCTGGGATTTCCGACTGACTGGTCGGACGGCTTACCTGGCTGAGCCGGCGTCGCATGTGCGGGTTGCGGACGGCTTACCTGGCTGAGCCGGCGTCGCATGTGCGGGTTGCGGACGGCTTACCTGGCTGAGCCGGCGTCGCATGTGCGGGTTGCGGACGGCTTACCTGGCTGAGCAGGCGTCACATGTACGGGTTGCGGACGGCTTACCTGGCTGAGCCGGCGTCGCATGTGCGGGTTGCGGACGGCTAACCTGGCTGAGCCGGCGTCGCATGTGCGGGTTGCGGACGGCTTACCTGGCTGAGCCGGCGTCGCATGTGCGGGTTGCGGACGGTTACCTGGCTGAGCAGGCGTCACATGTGCGGGTTGCGGACGGCTTACCTGGCTGAGCCGGCGTCGCATGTGCGGGTTGCGGACGGCTTACCTGGCTGAGCCGGCGTCGCATGTGCGGGTTGCGTCTCGCCATGATGACCATGTCTGCCGCCCGCGGACTGACCGGACACGCCACCGTGGGCTGACCACACAGCGACACCGGCGACATCGCACCGGTGGCCGTCATCGCACCCCCGGGCGTCATCGCACCGGTGGCCGTCATCCCGCCCACCGGGGAGAACTGACCCCGTGCCGCGCTCATTTCACTCCACAGTCCACACTCACTCTACTGTCCACACGAGTGTCCACTCCAGTCCACCACATCCACCACATCCACCACATCCACCACACCCACTGCGTCCACTGCGTCCACAGCAGTGGCGGGGGTCAGCAGCCGGCGGACAGCCTCCTCTCGGCAGCGTCTGATCGCTCCGAAACGACAGCTCGGCAGACCGATACCGTCCACTGCCGATAGCGCTCACTGAGTCACAACAGCCTGAATCACCGATCAGTCACTGCAGACTAACAACACGCCACAGGCCAGTCTTGATCGACGTCTACGGTGAGAGAAGCACGATAGGTCAGGTCAGGTCAGGTCAGGTCAGGTCAGGTCAGGTCAGGTCAGGTCAGCTCAGGTCAGCTCAGGTCAGGTCAGGTCAGGTCAGGTCAGGCCAGGTAACCAATATATTCAACAAACAAGCACAGCAAACTTCTAACCCCGGGGCATTTAATACCCATTCATCAAATACCTTGAAAGGAAAAACGCAGCGCCGGGGCGCGTACCGCCGCATTAGCCCACGCCATCGCGGGCCGTCGCCGCCCCGCGCGCTCCACCTGGCCGCTAGCGTACAACAATGTCATAATGACATCAGCACACCGCCCACTGGACCAGAACACAAACGAGCCGCCGTATTTCATCAGCAGCCAATCTGTCCATCATCGCTCGATCGACACCTCATCACGCCTCTGTGCGCCGCCCACACCGGGCGGGGGCGGGGGCGGGGGCGGGGGCGGCGCCGCAGATGGGACGACACGGGAGGCAGGCCGCCCGAGAGCGACACGCCCGCCGCCGCCGGCGCCGCTCGACCACAGCGCGGCCACGCCCAGCCAGAGCGTCCAGCAGTCCGACTCTGGCCAGTGTCAGCGCTCTCCAATGATGCTGCGAAACACCAGCAGCATTTAGACGAGCGGCACCTGGCGCACATGGTCCGGCGCGGCTGACCGCACGCGTGACCCTCGAGTCAGAGGGCGGGGTGTGCGTCTGGGTCGAGAGATGATGCCTCAGACACCGCCCACCGGATGGTGGGCACGCCCTCCACCTGACCAGCGAGCACGCCCTCCACCTGAACGCGAAACACCTGGCGCTTCACTGGAGAAGCCAGGCACGTCGGCTGTCCAAAGACTCGTGCTAACACCTGACTGAACAGTCCAAACACCTGACGTAGTGGGACAACCAAGCCACCTAATCTCACGCGTCTTGCGAAGTTGGCCACCTGACATAACCTAACCTGCCCCAACCTGAGCTGACCTGAGCTGACCTGAGCTGACCTGAGCTGACCTGCCCCGACCTGAGCTGACCTGAGCTGACCTGAACTCAGTCACCTGTTCACCGTCACCGCACCGGACGATGGTCGCGTCTCGGCCGCCGGGGCGTCACTGCCACTGCCGAGGCGCACCTAGCTGAACTCGGTGGGCAGCCATCTCGGCTGCGGTCACCTGGTTGGTCGGCGGCACCGAGCACGTCACCACCCGGGGGAGGCGGCGGCGGCGGCGGCGCCCGGCAGTCTGACTCGACTGTGGCCGGGCCGGCGGGCAGCAGTCAAGGCCAGAGGGCCAGCCAGCGCCGCTACCCGCCGTCCACCGTCCACCGCCGCCCGTCTGCCGCCCACCGGTTGAGTGTTGACGTCACCCGGCAGCGTCGCCGGAAATGGTAACGGAAGCTGAGCTGACCCGGCCGGAACGACGCCCCGCGATTCGGCGACTCTCATGAGATGACCACAGGACGTGACCTCTGACCTCTGACATCGGTCCTCAGATGACCGCCGGGCGTGACCTCTGACCTCTGACATCGGTCCTGAGATGACCGCCGGACGTGACCTCTAACCTCTGACATCGGTCCTGAGATGACCGCCGGACGTGACCTCTGACCTCTGACATCGGTCCCCAGATGACCGCCGGACGTGACCTCTCTGACCTCTGACATCGGTCCTGAGATGACCGCCGGACGTGACCTCTGACATCGGTCCTGAGATGACCGCCGGACGTGACCTCTGACCTCTGACATCGGTCCTGAGATGACCGCCGGACGTGACCTCTCTGACCTCTGACATCGGTCTTCAGATGACCGCCGGACGTGACCTCTCTGACCTCGGACATCGGTCCTGGACCCCACACCGATGATCGCCAGCAGACATCGTCAGCGAGGTCACACAGTCGGGGTTCACAGAGCCTCGCCAGCCACATCGTCGATTAAGGAGCCACCGTGGGACAGTGGGACAGCCGGCAGTCCCTCCCTCATCCCTCCACGTCACCAACTCATGGACACCGTTTAAACACCACCAGGCACCATTACTAATGCGTCACGGCACCCGAAGTCTATGTTGAGACCCGCTCTGGCTCGCCGCTGGGTGCGTGGTCTCGTATTAACCCGCGCACTGCAGAGGGGTTGATTCCCCCCCCCCCTCCCCCCTCAGGTTTGTCGCATATAGCGAAAAAACGACGGCGCGCAGCGCCGTCGGGTTTTTGCACACCTGTTGGGACATCAATTGCGCACACTTTTTTTAAATGGCCTCGGGTCATCTCAGGTCAGGTCACCAGACCAGGTCGTGACCCCACCTCCAAAAACGTTTGCAGTTGTGTCAAAGCCAGAATTTCCCACCGATCAGTTTGAAACTTACCGGGTGTCATGAGGGCATAAGTACTTACAATTCGTATATCTCGGAATGTTGATATCGGCGACATAAGGTCAGGTCAATTTCGTGACCTCCCCATTTTAAGTCAATGGGGAAATATTGACATGCTTGCTATTTCAAGGATATGCATGATATTAGTCCAATTACTTCTGGATCATGTTACTATGGGATATTCTTGATGATCCAAGTGTAAGTTTTGTACAGTGACCCCCATGGGATCATTTGAGGACATCAGAGTTCACCATCACCTTTTTGTCAATAACTCGCGACATAATGAAGATAGAGAAGTAAAACCGCCCGCAATGTGTTTATCTCGCCGAGACACGTCTCCCTATATGCAACATGACCTACTTGGGTCTTACTTCAGGTCAAGGTCACGTGACCTAAGGCCAAATTTTGAAGTTGACCTAACAAGGTCACCATGCATATGATTCGAAGCGCCTTGATGAGACAAACACAATGGCGTCAACAGTTTTCAGTTATATTTATTCGATTAAAAAAATCTCAGCGAAAAACAGTTTTGCAAAAAAAAACAGATTTTGTTTCCTTTTTTGACCTCTGGAGCCTCAAATATTGACCTGAGATCAATTTTGAGGACACCTTGTCTATTGCAAATTGCAATGGCTGGTGATCGATTTTTCTGTTTGTTTCTAGCTAGCATAGTTTCCGAGATATATGGGAATTTCTGGAGCGAAGTCCTAAACCAGGAAAAACTGGAAAATTTGACCTTTGATGACCTCTGGTGACCTCAATTTTGACCTGACCTAAAAAATAAAAATAAATATTTTCGATAGAACTTGTATCAAGCTATCAAATACCGTTTTCCGCTTGTCGCTACGTAGCGTAGTTTTCGAG
Source organism: Chirona hameri (assembly GCA_036785665.1). Lineage (NCBI taxonomy): Eukaryota > Metazoa > Arthropoda > Thecostraca > Balanomorpha > Balanidae > Chirona > Chirona hameri. The sequence continues at coordinate 30,836 of JAXIVJ010006156.1, forward strand.
ATCTCACGGGGGGGGGCGGAAATCACCCCCCCCCCCCCCCGCCGCAGTTCGTGTTCGGCGCAAACCCCCTGCAGTGCGCGGGTTAAGGTGTGTACTATGTGACCGTGTAGCAGCACGGCCAACACATAGTTCGTCTGGCTGGACGCACGCGACCGGTTACCGCATGACCCTGACGGATCCCAGGAAACCAACCGGTGGGCCCCGCGGTGGGTGCCGCGCCGCGCCGGCTCGCCGACCAGCCGTCCAGCAGCAACACGGCCGTACAAAGACACAGGCAGTGCCGCGCCGCGCCGCGCCAGCCGCCGCGCCGAACGGTACCCAGGCCACCCTGGACTACTATACGGCGCTGGGCCGACGCAGAGAACACAGCCCGGTCTGGTCGCAGAGAACACAGCCCGGTCTGGCCGCAGAGAACACAGCCCGGTCTGGTCGCAGAGAACACAGCCCGGTCTGGCCGCAGAGAACACAGCCCGGTCTGGTCGCAGGGAGCCCGGTCTGGCCGCAGAGAACACAGCCCGGTCTGGCCGCAGAGAACACAGCCCGGTCTGGTCGCAGAGAACACAGCCCGTCTGGTCGCAGGGAGCCCGGTCTGGCCGCAGAGAACACAGCCCGGTCTGGCCGCAGAGAACACAGCCCGGTCTGGTCACAGAGAACACAGCCCGGTCTGGTCGCAGAGAACACAGCCCGGTCTGGTCGCAGAGAACACAGCCCGGTCTGGCCGCAGGGAGCCCGGTCTGGCCCAGGCCACGCTGATAAGCGGCTATGAGATGGCGTAACAAAAAACGCAACGGAAATAATGGACGGAGTGAGCGATGGGAAGGCAAAGAAAGCAGAACTGAGAACGGGTTCGGAGAGAGACGAGGAGCCGGCGAGCCGACGAGCGAGGGGAGGCAGGCCAGCAGCAATGAGAGAAAGAGGGAGGGAAAGAGCACCGTTAGAAAGACGAACAGACGGGGGAAGAACGGGAACAACCGCCGCCGATGGCTTGACAAGACAAAGCCCAGCGAGCAGACCATCCGGCGCAAAACCAGTCCCGCATAACGTAATTAACAGTCGGATTTAGTGAGTGTCTTAGTTCTCTTGGTTAGAGCGGCATTGTGAGCGGGATTTCCGAGGCCATGCTGATGGTCCGTAGATGGGTCCGGGTGGCTGAGGGTGGTTCCGGGCGGCTCTGTGCGACCTGGGCAGCCCCGGCAGCCGGCTTAGGGCGTTGGCGTTCTGTACCAGGCAGGGACGGCGTGCCCAGAACGCCCGGTTCGCAGAAAGCGCGGCCTGGCGAGCTCCAGTCTCGGCCCTCATGAACCCCTTCCGGCGCCAACAGTAGCGCTCTCCGCCGCTCCGCCACCAGACTTGGGTTCTTTGAGGTAACCGATCCGACTAAAACTGCTGCTGATCTGTCGTTCTAAGATCCGTCAGTTAATTGGCAACGCTACTGGTCTGACGCCTGATATCCGCCAGTAGCCCTGCGATGACTACACCACATTACAGATTATACAGAAGAACAAGCCTTCATCCGTCCGATCATATTTGCAAACAGGACTGCAGACAAACATCCACGGGCCGGATATAAAGACGGCCTAAACTAAAGAAATACAATAGCAGCGAACCGCTGTCTTCGCACAGCAGCCGGTGGACAGGTGACGATGGAGCCTTCGCTCGAGCCTG
>JAXIVJ010006156.1:37500-68835 GCA_036785665.1 Chirona hameri
ATGTGTGCAGTATGTGAAGCCTGGTCAGAAGCTCCCCCAGCTCCGTCTCGGAGTGTCTGCTGCCGCCCTGCCTGGCGGCCCGGTCTGGCTGACCCGCCTGTCTCGTCTGACGTCACCACTGTCTGCTGCCGCCCTGCCCGGCGGCCCTGTCTGGCTGACCCGCCTGCCTAGACTGACGTCACCACTGATTGACGTTATCACCGCACCACACCCCCAGTATGACGGGCGTCCGCTGTCAATTGTTGATCATCGTCTCTTCCATGCGCGTCGTATAGCAATAATCAGATAGGCGCGTTTAATCTCTGATGATGGTCATACAAATGCCACCTCTCCTTAACAAGAGACCCATGATTTCTGACCACCTCATCTCACTGCACAAACCACACTTGCACGTACCCAGCTCAAGTCACATGATGATGATTGGGGTTTAGGGGCGCTCCGACAACGAAGGTCACATGGCGCCCACAAGTCACATGCGTATCAGTGTTTGTTAGATGGAGTTTTAACGCGCGACGACTACTTGTGTCCTTTTGCGTTCACCACATGCGTCCTCGAGGCGGCCGTGACCGTCTCCAACACTGCGCATCTCTGTACCGAGTCGCGTGCCGCCGGCGAACGTCACACCACAAAATCCAGCGTCCACCACCGCACCGGAACCACGCCGTTTCCGGCGGCGACGGCTCGGCTCCCACGCTAACAACGGCGGGGCCGCCGGGCCGCCTCAGGCGCGTGACAACCAGCGGCGCTTCACGACGCTTCACGGCACTGGTTTGCCCAGTCCCATCCCTGGCCTGTTCCGTCGCTGCCCCTGCCCCTGCCCCCCAGCCGTTGACATCGTCTTACCGCGTGTTGGTCGGTCCTAAAGCCTCCCGAGGCGGCGGCCGGTACGTAGCCCGCTGTGCTTACCTGAAACAAGATCGAGGCCATCTGGTGAGCATATACGCCGAAATGAGCTCATCGGTCAGTCGGTCGTGCATGTAAACGCGGGCCCACCAGATCGGCCGAGATGGTCCGGGCGGGCCCGCGTCAGCACACAATTAAGTGGCATATCTCAGCTGCTTAGCAACATGTGCAGCGCAATCACAACATCAAGCAGGCCATGAACGATGCAAGGCTCGCTGGCACGCCGACAGTGATTTCGTAATAGCGTCCGGGCGGTGCTGGCATCTAGCGGAACAATGTTGAATTATAGTTTGTAATATACAATAGAGGGCAGCACCCCGTCAGCCGCCCACGGTATCCGCTGGAGACGCCGGCCTCACGCTGACGGCCAAGGTTGTTGGCTGCGTGTGTTCCGTCGGCGGCCGATCACAATCTGTCGGTGTGCTCGGCCCCGCCCTGGCCGCCTGCTCACCAGCCGCCGCCCCCGCCCCCGCCCATTGAGCGGAGCCGGGCCGGCCGATCACGCCCTTTCCGCCGCCGCCGCCGGGCGCGTCCCTCCCCCCGCACACACATCAGCGCACAAACGCCACGCCGCAAAATACGACAAAGCCTGCAGCAACTCGCCACCAACGAGTCGCTGGGACGAGGCGACGATGTCTGTGCGGTGCATCGTGCAGCGACGCAACCTCCCCACCCTTCATCCGCCCGCCCGCCCGCCCGTCCGCCCGCCCGCCCGCCCGCCCGCCCGTCCGTCCGTCCGCCCGCCCGCCCGCCCGCCCGTCCGTCCGTCCGTCCGTCCGTCCGTCCGTCCGTCCGTCCGTCCGTCCGTCCGTCCGTCCGTCCGTCCGTCCGTCCGTCCGTCCGTCCGTCCGTCCGTCCGTCCGTCCGTCCGTCCGTCCGTCCGTCCGTCCGTCCGTCCGTCCGTCCGTCCGTCCGTCCGCGCAGAGATGAACAAACCTGGGCACCACCAGTACAGAGAGCAGCCAGCCAACACAAAGCGGCGGGCGGCGGCGGCGGCGGCGGCACGGTCGACGCTCGCCGGTCGCTCTCGGGCCGCGTGGAGCGCGTGCGGCGCCGACGCGCCCCCACCCCACTAATGCCGCTCCATTAGCGGCACTGGCGGCAAAAAGCGGCGATCGGCGCCGCGCCGGTGGCCGCGTGAGCCGCACCGTCGGCAAAAAAACAACACAGAGCGCCGGCCGATCGCGTGGCTCGGCTGACGGAGCTTCGCCGCTGGCCCGGACGCTGGCTCGGACACCGGCTCGGATGCTGGCTCGGACGCTGGCTCAGACGCTGGCTCGGACGCTGGCTCGGACGCTGGCTCGGACGCTGGCTCGGACGCTGGCTCGGGCTCAGACGCTGGCTCGGGCTCAGACGCTGGCTCGGGCTCAGACGCTGGCTCGGGCTCAGACGCTGGCTCGGGCTCAGACGCTGGCTCGGACGCTGGCTCGGGCGCTGGCTCAGACGCTGGCTCCGACGCTGGCTCGGACGCTGGTTCGGACGCTGGTTCGGACGCTGGTTCGGACGCTGGTTCGACGGCGGATACTGTGGCTGGAGCGGCGGCGGTGCGGCGCCGTCGCGTGCGTCCGAGTGCTCGGCCGCCGCCGCCGCCGCCGCCAGTGGCGGAGCTGGGGAGCTGGTGCGTGACGTGCGTCCGACAAAGTCGGTCATTATACCGGCGCCGAATTAAAAACAGCACCGCACCGAATGAATTCCGACGAGCGGTGCACCATCTGTCGCGGTACCGGAGCTGGCGCCGGCGCCGGAGTCTGGGTCTGGGTCTGAGTCTGAGTCTGAGTCTGAGTCGGGGTCAGGGCCGGCGCAGGGGACGGAGACGGAGACGGAGTCGAAGCTGCCGCCGCTGTTCGCTCAGAGTCCGTGGCGGCGGCTGTACCGGGTGCGGACGACCGGACGACCTTCCGAGCTGGGATGACCGAGATCAATGACAGACAGGCAATCCGGACCCCGGGAATGCCCGGCCACCAAGCCAGGTCAGCCAGCCATCGTAGACGAATCTCTAGAAAATTCACTTAACAAGCAAAGACCTAGCTGCTGGCAAGCCAAGACCTGGATTGGATGACATTTCTCTGGATTGGATGTAATTTGGGTGTTTCCGGTATATCGAATACAAGGAACACTGCTGGGTGAAGACAAACAGAAATGGCCTGTTATCCTCGCAAAGTCCAAAAATGCCTAGCTACGAACACGTGCGAACACGTGCACGAAACGACGCGTGTAGCACGTGGGAAGTAACACGACCGGACGCGTTTGGGCTTGAGGGGCCGCAACTACTGCGGCTATATGGCGCCCTGGACCGGCGGTTATATGGCACCCAGAAGTAGCGCTGAGAACCAAATCGCCGGGGCAGTCACTGACCCATCCGGCGCGTCATCTCTCTCCAACGACTCGGCACTCCCAGTCTTCTCCAGTGACCCAGTCCTGAGCCGCCGCCGCCTCCGACCTCTGACCGGAAGTCACACTTCCGGCGGCCACTTCGCTGCCGACAGCGCCGCCGGAAATGTCTGTGCGTGTGTGGAGCGCGTGCCGGCGACGCACACGCACTGGACGCACGCCGGACGCGGAAGCCGGTCTCGCGGCGTCACCGGAGGCGCGGTGGACCGCAGGACTCTCCGATCCGGACGTATAGCATAGGCCGACAGACGAAAACAATGCGTGCCAGATAGTTTGGCTTCCGGCTGACGGGACAGGGAGGAGGCGGTGATCGGTCTCCGGGCTGTCAAGCGGGCAGAGGCGGCCAGCCGACACCGCCTAACAACTGCTGGGCCCTGCCGCCGCCGCTGCTGCCCATCAGCGATCACTGCACCAATATATAACAAAGGCAGAAACGCTACAAACAAAAACTCGGTAAAACCTATGAATGAGGCCTTTCGATTCCCTCTGCGAAATTCAACCACAGAACTAGCAGAACCTATAAACGATACCTTTCCATTCCTTCTGCGAAATACACCCACAGATAATATGTGTGCCGGAAGTTATCGTGGCTGAGCGTGTTTAGTCCGATGCACCTTCTGTGTGTATTGTTTGCATGCGACGTCGGCCGGGGCGGAACCATGATGCAACGAGCCGTGTAGGTGCGTCACGTCACGTCACGTCGCGTCACGTCACGTCACGTCGTGTTACGGTTCGTCGTCGGTCAACGGCCATCCTCGACTGCCTGTGATGATCTAGCCACCCAGTATCCTGGCATCCGCCCTTGTTTGTTAAGGTATCGGGTGATGTGACATGTCGGGTGATGTGGCATCATGTCGGGTGATGTGACATAATGTCGGGTGATGTGACATGTCGGGTGATGTGACATCATGTCGGGTGATGTGGCATCATGTCGGGTGATGTGACATGACGGGTGATGTGACATCATGTCGGGTGATGTGGCATCATGTCGGGTGATGTGACATAATGCCGGGTGATGTGACATCATGTCGGGTGATGTGACATCATGTCGGGTGATGTGGCATCATGTCGGGTGATGTGACATGTCGGGTGATGTGACATCATGTCGGGTGATGTGACATCATGTCGGGTGATGTGACATGTCGGGTGATGTGACATCATGTCGGGTGATGTGACATGTCGGGTGATGTGGCATCATGTCGGGTGATGTGGCATGTCGGGTGATTTGGCATCATGTCGGGTGATGTGGCATCATGGCGGGTGATGTGACATGTCGGGTGATGTGGCATAATGTCGGGTGATGTGACATAATATCGGGTGATGTGACATAATGTCGGGTGATGTGACATGTCGGGTGATTTGGTATCATGACGGGTGATGTGACATCATGTCGGGTGATGTGACATGTCGGGTGATGTGACATGTCGGGTGATGTGGCATAATGTCGGGTGATGTGACATAATATCGGGTGATGTGACATAATGTCGGGTGATGTGACATCATGTCGGGTGATGTGACATAATATCGGGTGATGTGACATCATGTCGGGTGATGTGGCATCATGTCGGGTGATGTGACATGTCGGGTGATGTGACATCATGTCGGGTGATGTGGCATCATGTCGGGTGATGTGGCATCATGTCGGGTGATGTGACATAATGCCGGGTGATGTGACATCATGTCGGGTGATGTGGCATCATGTCGGGTGATGTGACATGTCGGGTGATTTGGTATCATGACGGGTGATGTGACATCATGTCGGGTGATGTGACATCATGTCGGGTGATGTGACATCATGTCGGGTGATGTGACATGTCGGGTGATTTGGTATCATGACGGGTGATGTGACATCATGTCGGGTGATGTGACATCATGTCGGGTGATGTGACATCATGTCGGGTGATGTGGCATCATGTCGGGTGATGTGACATAATGTCGGGTGATGTGACATGTCGGTGATGTGACATCATGTCGGGTGATGTGACATCATGTCGGGTTATGTGACATCATGTCGGGTGATGTGGCATCATGTCGGGTGATGTGGCATCATGTCGGGTGATGTGACATGTCGGGTGATGTGGCATCATGTCGGGTGATGTGACATCATGCCGGGTGATGTGACATGTCGGGTGATGTGACATCATGTCGGGTGATGTGACATGTCGGGTGATGTGGCATCATGTCGGGTGATGTGACATCATGTCGGGTGATTTGGTATAATGACGGGTGATGTGACATCATGTCGGGTGATGTGACATAATGTCGGGTGATGTGACATCATGTCGGGTGATGTGGCATCATGTCGGGTGATGTGACATAATATCGGGTGATGTGACATCATGTCGGGTGATGTGGCATCATGTCGGGTGATGTGACATAATATCGGGTGATGTGACATAATGTCGGGTGATGTGACATCATGTCGGGTGATGTGACATGTCGGGTGATGTGGCATCATGTCGGGTGATGTGACATGTCGGGTGATGTGACATCATGTCGGATGATGTGGCATCATGTCGGGTGATGTGACATGTCGGGTGATGTGACATAATGTCGGGCGATGTGGCATCATGTTGGGTGATGTGACATAATGTCGGGTGATGTGACATCATGTCGGGTGATGTGGCATCATGTCGGGTGATGTGACATGTCGGGTGATGTGACATAATGTCGGGCGATGTGGCATCATGTCGGGTGATGTGACATAATGTCGGGTGATGTGACATCATGTCGGGTGATGTGGCATCATGTCGGGTGATGTGACATGTCGGGTGATGTGACATCATGTCGGGTGATGTCACAACATTCCCGTTTCAGACAGCTAAATTGAGTGACTGAAGTGCTAATCCAAAATATGTGTCCTGTCTGTGGTGACTTGAGCTGTTGAGCTGACTGTAGTTTCCAAAGCAGAAGACAGGACAAACCATTTGCGTCACTCAAGGTTTAATTCCCCAGTGACATCCGTAAACCTCCGCCACAAAGCGGCTTACGGAGATCAGACGGGTCTTATTATTGGCTGCTTTAAGCGTATCAGCCGCTTCTAGCTAATTGTATGTCTTGAAATAGAGAGTAACTACCAAGATAGACAAGCAACCGGATACGGGGACAACACAACTAGTCCAGCAGAGGCCTAATCCGACTAGGCGGACATCATTCTAACAGTGAAAGCACCGAAACTGATTCCCATCAACGAAAACCCAAACTCACTAACCGCACCATTGATATCTAATATACAATGCATATAGCCTCAGCACTGCATATAGCCTCAGTCCATTGGTCTTATATATAATGCACTGTACAGCCGGCCACTTGTCCATTACCCCACGAGCTGTGTCCATTGCGGGTCTGTGCCACCCCACCACTGACCACCGCCCCACTCCCCTGTTGAGCCGCCAGCTGGCTACTCCTACAGGCAACAAGTGGCGGCTGGTGGCGCACAGGGCGGCGGCTGCCACCGCCACCTGACCGGCGCTGTTAAAGGGAAGCCACCGGTGGCCGGCCGGCTGCGTCGCCCACCACCGCCCCACCACCAGCGCTCCCGCTGCCACGGCCCGCCGCCGCCGCCACGCGCGTCGTCACAATCTCAGCGGCGGCCGGTCGGCAGGTGGGAGACAGAGAGGGGAGGGCGGGGACTGGGGACTGGGGAGCAGGGAGCGGGGAGCAGGCAGCGGCGTCCCCTCTCCCCTGGGCCGTCGGCTATCTGCTGTCGCCGACGGCCGATCCATCTCCGCGGCGAGCCAGAGACGGCCACGGCGGAGGCGGCCGACGGCATTCAACTGAGAAAAGTTACTGGTACGATAAGTCCACCCGCACCTACGCCACCGACGCCGCCGACGCCGCCGCCGACGACGACGACGACGACCCCGCAGCCCACGCCGCCGACGCAGTCGTCGCTGGCGCTGCCGCCGTCGCCGTGGCAGTAGTCTCAGTACTTTGCCCGGATCCAGACAGTGGCATTCGCCCGGCCCTGATTCGAAAACAAAGACGCCTTAAAAATGACTCCAGTGCGCAATAATTCGGACTAACGGACGGCGCAATTAGACACATAATGACGTCGATTAATTCAATTTATCGCCATCATAAGGCCGGGACGCCGCGCGGCTCCGAGCGCGTGCCATCTATGAAAAATGGCCGTTGTGCGGCGGGCGCGGCGCATCCCGGCGGCGGCGAGCGACGGCGCAGCAGCGGCGCAGCAGCGACGTACGCGGCGCACTGACGTCACCAAATGGGCGGTAATAACAGGCCGAGCGGGCGGCCGATGGCAATCTCCCCCTGTGTGTCGATTAACGGCCCGCGACCGGCGGCGGCGGCGGCGGCAGCAGTGGCAGGAGAGCAGGAGCGACAGGGGCACAGGAGCGGCAAGAGCGGCAAGAGCGGCAAGAGCGGCAAGAGCGGCAAGAGCGGCAAGAGCGGCAAGAGCGGCAAGAGCGGCAAGAGCGGCAAGAGCGGCAAGAGCGGCAAGAGCGGCAAGAGCGGCAAGAGCGGCAAGAGCGGCAAGAGCGGCAAGAGCGGCAAGAGCGGCAAGAGCGGCAAGAGCGGCAAGAGCGGCAAGAGCGGCAGGAGCGGCAGGAGCGGCAAGAGCGGCAAGAGCGGCAAGAGCGGCAGGAGCGGCAAGAGCGGCAAGAGCGGCAAGAGCGGCAGGAGCGGCAGGAGCGGCAGGAGCGGCAGGAGCGGCAGGAGCAGCAGGAGCAGCAGGAGCAGCAGGAGCAGCAGCAGTAACATCAGTAGCATCAGGGGCACCAGCAGCAGCAACAGCAGCAGCAGGCGCGGCAGGAGAGCAAGGGCGGCAGGAGCAGCACGAGCACCGGGCACAACTTGAGAGTTGAGGGTCAGGAGTAATAGAAGGGGCAGTAAAGGCAGGAGCAGGGGAGGTAGGGGAGGCACACGAGAAAATCGAGTGAGATACGGCAGGAGCGACAGGAGAGGTAGGATGGTCGGTATGATGGTATGATGGATGGTATGATGGTCGGTATGATGGTCGGTATGATGGTCGGTATGATGGTCGGAATGATGGTCGGTAGGATGGTCGGTAGGATGGTCGGTAGGATGGTCGGTATGATGGTATGATGGTCGGTATGATGGTCGGTATGATGGTCGGTATGATGGTCGGTATGATGGTCGGTATGATGGTCGGTATGATGGTCGGTAGGATGGTCGGTATGATGGTCGGTATGATGGTCGGTATGATGGTCGGTATGATGGTCGGTATGATGGTCGGTATGATGGTCGGTATGATGGTCGGTATGATGGTCGGTATGATGGTCGGTAGGATGGTCGGTAGGATGGTCGGTAGGATGGTCGGTAGGATGGTCGGTAGGATGGTCGGAATGATGGTCGGTATGATGGTCGGTATGATGGTCGGTATGATGGTCGGTATGATGGTCGGTATGATGGTCGGTATGATGGTCGGTATGATGGTCGGTAGGATAGTCGTCGGTAACGTAGCATGTCCGAAACCCGCAGCACGTACTCTAATATCAGCCTGCAAATAGAAACAGATCAGTGCCTCACGATTGGGCTTTAGGGCGCGGTGACTAAGTCCCCTGGCGTCAATATCAGAACATCTCCAAACCCACAAATCCCGCGCACATGAGACAATCACGGCACGCGCAGTCGTGTGTTCGGCGTCTCCGCTCACCAGGACACTCGTGAGCGTGGGCCACACACAAAATACAGAACAACGGCGCCCGAGGGCCGGGAGCGCCAGGACACAGAGCGCAACACCGCCTGTCACCGTGCTCCCAAGAACACTTACCGAGCCGGGTCTAACAAGAGCTTGCCAAGGCGGGACGAACCGGGTCGAGCTGGACGGGTGCTTTTCTTGTCCTCCGTCTGTGCCTTTGTGCGTCCAGCAGCGGACCGGACCGGTCGCCGCGGCGCTTCCTGCGCCGCCGGCAAAAACTCCCCTCCAGACGCGTCGAAATCGGAGCCGGGCGACCGTCCCGCACCCAGAAAAATGTCCCGTGCGCGCCGGCTCCGGTTACCGCATTCCACGGGGACGCACCGGGGCAAAAACCCACCAGACAAAATCGCCGTCGTCGAGACATTCAACAGCATCGGCGCCGCGCTGGCCAACGAGCGGTGAGGGACGAGCGGTCTGGGTGTCTGAAAGTCCGAACGCCATCGGCGCGTCGTCTCAGGCGAGAGTGGTGAACCACCCAACGGCGTCGGCGATGGTGACGGCGGTGGTGGCTGTGGTGGCGGTGTGCGTCGCCCCTCCGCGCTCTCCAACTACCACCAGCGGTCGGCCGCCGCCGCCGCCGCTCGGTGGTCGGCGGCGGGCCGCGCGGGCAGCGGAGCGTGGAGCGCTCAGCAGAGCAGCCGGCGGGGAGCTGCTCCGCGCGGGACGCACCAGTTATGTCGTTCTTGTTCCTCCTACAGCCAGATAGTGCCACTGACCTCCGAGATTTGCCCAAGCAGCGCCACGAGTGTTTGAGAATAAATCAGATAGGTTCAACCATAGAGATAGTTAGTGAATAAACAAGGTTCAACCGTAGGCATAGCTCGTTAGAGTATACGCTAGGTTCCAAGTGTAGGCGCAGAGTATACGTTAGATTCAACGGTATGGCAGGTCCTAACCGCCCGAGCAGCACGTTGCCCAGACTATTCGGTATTCACACAGCCTTGGTGAGCCTTGCCGCAGTCCGGTCAGCACGATGTGTTCGGCAGTGCAGCAGTGTTCCTCCGGGCGCCGGCGTCTCGCCGCACCGCCGCACCGCCGCCACATCAACTCGACCGAACAAAGCCCGCCGCACCGACCGCACCGACCGCACCAGCGGCGGCGGCGGCGGCGGCGACGGGGCTGGCTTCCCAGACCGTACTCTGCGGCCGCCATGGGCAGTCAGTCAGGGGCGGAGGGGGCGAAGGGGGCGAAGGGGGCGGATGGGGCGGATGGGGCGGATGGGGCGGATGGGGCGGAGGGGGCGGAGGGGGGCGGAGGGGCCCGGACCGAGCCGTGCGAGGGGGAGGGGGAGGGGGAGGGGGAGTGGGATGGGGGGGGGGGGGTAGTGCGTGCCGAGCAGTGACTTATAACGGCGTGATATCACGGGGTGGCAGCAGCCGGTGCGATATGAGCCTCGGCAAAGAGCAGGGGAGAGGACCGACAGGGGGGCTGGGTTTGATGTCGTTTCGGGGAAAGGGTCACAAAGGGAACAGCGTTGTGCAGTGAGCTGATGTAACCGACGTTCCCGGAAGGACATGGGGCATGAATTCTCTGAACCCCGTACGAAATGGGAGTGTAATTGGCGAGACTCGCCAAATCCCGTGCACGACTACTGGCACGTGGCGCCTCATCGGTTCTCAGAACAAAATCGTAGCGATTGGACTCAACGCTGCGGCGATAGTCTTTCCCAAAAGCCAGCGCGCTGGGTTTAAAACACCTGGCGACGTAGCTAGTGGTAACGTCGCCCGCCCGACCAACCGAACGCGTGGCCGAATACCGCCCGACAGCCGCCACAGAAGCGGCAGCGGCAGCGGCAGCGGCAGCGGCAGCGGCAGCGGCAGACGGACCAATCGCACGGCCGCTCACGCTGATGTTCTGCATCAGATCAATCGCCCGGTCGCTCTCCCCATGAGCGGCGGCAGGTCTGGTTTGCCCGCCGCCTCTTCCATTTCCGTCCACCTCCTCTCTCTCCCTCTCTCTTTCTCCTCTGCTGACCCTCTCTTTTTAACCTTTCCGTCCGTATACTTCAGTCTACCCCTCTCCAGTCTACAGTCCCTGCTAACCACTAGCCGTCACCGTCACCGTCACCGTCACCGTCACCCGTCACCGGTTATTGCGCCCTCTGGCGGCGGCTATTCGGCGGCGTATCCGTTCGAAGCCGGGCCATTCCGGGCGCCGTTCCACCGGTGCCGCCGCCGAGCCGCCCGCATCAATATGCCCGCTCATCCCTTCTATTTTATATCGGAGTTACTGACCCATAAGTTTCCAATTACTCGCCGTCCTGCAAAGATAATAGGCAATTCTCGAGTGATAAATCAGAGCCGTTATTCAATAAGGCGAGCCATCGATCGATCGGAGCGGGTACGTGGCGGTGTGGCGGCGAGGCGCGGCGCGGGGCGACGAGCAGCGACGCGGCGGAGCGACGAGGAGCGACGCGATGGGGGGACGAGGAGCGACGCGACGGGGGACGAGGAGCGACGCGACGGGGGGACGAGGAGCGACGCGGGAAACGAAGAGCGACGCGGCGGAGCGACGAAGAGCGACGTGCGGGGAGACGAGGAGCGACGCGACGGGGGGACGAGGAGTGACGCGGGAGACGAGGAGCGACGCGGCGGAGCGACGAAAAGCGACGCGCGGGGAGACGAGGAGCGACGCGACGAGGGGACGAGAAGCGACGCGGGAGACGAGGAGCGACGCGGCGGGGAGACGAGGTGGGGGGACGGGCCGCCGCCGCCGCCCACGATCTCCCCTGGGAGCAGGGCTTAGTGACCATAGCAAGGCAACGAGCACGCGCCAGTCACGCCGGGGGATTGGCTCCAGTCCCGCCGGGGGATTGGCTCTCCAGTCTCCAGACTACGGCAGCACCAATGGGAGAAGAATCGTCAGCGGCCCAAGCATCCTGAGCCGGTATTTCGGTTTAGTCATGATCAAACTGAACACACATTGTTGGTCAAGGCCTGGGCCTGCGTCTCCTGAATCAGCGCCTGTTGAGCGTCCACAAGTCATCCTCCCATCCCGCCTACGTCTCCCGGTAGCCGTGACGTCACACACCACGTCGATGACGTCACACCGAGTAGCGTCGAAGTCACGCTCTTCCGCAGCCGTCACCGACCGCAGCGCTATCCCAGTTTAACCCTCAGCGGAGGCTCTATTAGCGGTCGGCGCCGGCGGCGGCAGCAGTAGGATCGATTCAGTGCAGTGGCGCAGTGCAGCGCTGCGGCCGGCTACCCACCGCTGTGGTGAGCCTCGTCCACCGGTCCACCGCCCCACCGCCCCACCGCCCCACCGCCCCACCGCCGCCGCCGGGAGGGCAGGTGAGGGCCCGCCGCCGCCGCTCGTCAGCTGACGCCATCCGCCGCCGCCGCCGCCGCCGCCGCCGCCCAGGGCGGTGTGGCGGCACGCGCGCGGCCCGCGCCGGCCGCCAGTTTGAATCCGGCCAGCCAAACCGAAAACTGCACGGCCGCGTAATGGTGGCGGTGGAGAGCAGCTGGCGGTGACGTCATCGCCAGGTGATCGCGGTGCCAGCCAATCAGAGTGGCCGCTGCCGCGGATAAGATGAATATGCCGCGATGTGTATCTTATTTTGCGGATCGGTCGGTCGCGCGGCACCTGCCGACTGCGGGAGGGGGAGGGAGGAGGGGGAGGCCGTCTCGGTAGGCTGGTATGCCGCCCACGTGTCCCCAACGGCCGCCTGCGGGCCGTAAAAGAAACGAGGCCACGCGCACGGCGCGCGCGGAAGGGCATGTCAGCGGAAATGACAAACGGCCCCTGTTCGGTACCGAATCGCGAGCCGACCGAGGACGCGGGATGACGCGCCCTTCTGCAGGCAGCGTGCAGCGGAAACGCCCCACCGACCGGACACAGCCTGCCACGGCACCCTATCTCGCGTTGCAGCGTTCAACACAGCGGCACCGCCGCCGGAGAGAGAGCTCCGGCCTAATGCCGGGTGCCTTCCGCCATTAGGCCGGAGCGCACTGCCACACCAACAGTCTCTTCAGACAGCAGCATATATAGCGGCCAGATGGGGCAGCAACGGCACCATAGGCTGGCTGGCACCGTCCCAGCCGTCCCTTCACGGGCATATCAGACGGAAGGGAGCGCAGTCTGCTTTGTGCCGAGCAGTGTTCACCGGACGGCAGTAATGTCAGCGGTGCTGCGGTGCGCAGCGTTGCCGCCCGAGGCCGGCGGAGGGCTGCTGCGTCAACGTCAGAGGGCTGCTGCCGAGTGCCGTTGGGAGGCCGAGTGCCGCACAGGCCATGGACCCCGGCCCGCGCGCGGCGCGCGGCCGTGGGGTTCAGCCAGTCAGGCCAACCATCTGTCGCCCTGGCGCCGGTGCCGCCGCCGCCGCCGGCTGACACAACAGGTAGCCGGGTGGCGCTGGAGACTGGAGACTGGAGCCTGGAGCCTGGAGCCTGGAGCCTGGAGACTAGGAGACTAGGAGACTAGGAGACTGGAGACTGGAGACTGGAGACTGGAGACTGGAGACTGGAGACTGGAGACTGGAGACTGGAGCCTGGAGACTGGAGACTGGAGAGGGGAGACTGGAGACTGGAGACTGGAGACTGGAGACTGGAGACTGGAGACTGGAGACTGGAGACTGGAGAGGGGAGGACGCGTGCAGCCTCCACAGGTACGCAATACACACCAGACAGACAGCCGGATTTGGCAGGAGAGACAGACAGCAGCAGTGACGAACTGGTGTGGTCTGTCCATGGCATCTTACCCGCACGAATCAGAACTACACTAGTTTTCCCTCACAAAGATTGCAGGCAATTACGCCTAAAACTCCTGATCCTCTCTGGGAACTCAGAGGCCAGAGGCCCCCAGTAGGAGACAAACGCACGAGCGGGCAACTGAGTGCGTGTCTCACACCGCTGTCAAACAGCTCACCCGACCCTGCAAACCTAACTGCTTTTTCCGTTCCGCCGTACAATAACGTCCCTCGCGTGTATGACAGTGTGGGTTCAGGTGACTGGTTATCAGTTTGACATGTACGCGGAAGGGGGGGGGCAACAACGGCACACGCTGACGGTGACCGCCGGACCGCGAAATTCGCCTCAGAACCGCCGTGCACGCCGCAATGAGTAAGCGCTCGAAATGACTGCAGCGGCAACGGCACACGCTGGCGGCCGGTCTGCAGGGATAATGATGTCGAGGGGAGCCGGCGGGGGCGGGGGCGGCGGTGGGGGCGGCGGCGGGGGTGGCGGCGGCCTGTCGCACAAGGACGGTGGGATAGGGGTGACGGGGTGACGGGGTGACGGGGTGACGGGTGACGGGGTGACGGGGTGACGGGGTGACGGGGTGACGGGGTGACGGGGTGACGGGGTGACGGGGTGACGGGGTGACGGGGTGACGGGTGACGCTCGTTAGTCTAGAGCGCCGTACAGCCGAGCGAGGCTGGACCCGGAGAAGCGTTTGGTCCGCTGCAGTCTGGCCAACTGAAACCCCCCAAGGTTCACCATAATCGCCCCACACGGAGCGGCGCAATTCAGCCCGATGCTGCCCGATGCTGTGCGGCACGGCGCGGCGCGGCGCGGCGCGGCGCGGCGCGGCGCGGCACGGCACGGCACGGCACGGCACGGCACGGCACGGCACGGCACGGCACGGCACGGCACGGCACGGCACGGCGCGGCGCGGCGCGGCGCGGCACGGCACGGTACGGCGCGGCGCGGCACGGCACGGCACGGCGCGGCGCGGCGCGGCACGGCACGGCACGGCACGGCACGGCACGGCACGGCACGGCACGGCGCGGCGCGGCACGGCATAGGTCGACACTTGTCGGCGCATTCACGGCTCACAGGGGCTGCAGCCAGTCACCAATCGCTGCGTCAGTCAGCCCTCCCTCAGATAATGCTTACCTGCAACAGACAGAAATGCAACGCGTCAATCAGAGCACATCATCATCAACATCAATATACAACATCAGCATCGGCAACGTACAACATTCAGTAGCCCTCCTCCGTTTTAGGCTAGATATGGCGGTGGTGAGCCATGCCCGTCCTGACAGGGTAAGAAACGTGCTGCCAATCAAAATAACTCCGATGGTACACCCTATTTACGCCCTGTGGTGTTAGGACTGGGTAGTTCAGGACTTCAGTTCAGTTCATATATTGGCGAATCATTCCACGTTGTGGTTTAGTGTTTGATCCGTTTAAAAAACACCGTCAAGATGAGTACATAGAGGCATACACATACATCGGTCAAGGACGCTAGAGACTTCTCCCGTCACATACTCGGGAAGGACGCTAGTACATATGCCTAAATCAGACGCATAAATGTTAATACATATGCAAATACAAATGCTAAACCATCTTGCACCAAAGATGAGATGTCAAATAACATATGATTTGGTATAGCGGCGAGACCAGTAGCGTACGCCAGACAGCAGTAGCGAGGGAGTACGACGGTCTTCCCAGCACGGAGCGGTCGGTCCGAGGACCCTCGCCGTCGTTGCCGGTTGTTGGGTGAATATCACCCACAACGGCGGAGGTATGTATGTATGTATGTATGTATGTATTCGTAAAAATCTCCACATCGTGGCTCTTCCGATTTCAGAGTCAATACAGTAAACACAATTATAAAAGCACAAATCAATAAACACGTTTAAAATAACTACACTCCATCACCCTTTAGCCATCTCAGTAAAGGGTGATGGAGATGGAGGTACGGCCGAGGTACGGCTGAGGTACGGCGGATGTACAGCCGAGGTACGGCGGAGGTACGGCGGAGGTACGGCCGATGTACGGCGGAGGTACGGACGAGGTACGGCCGAGGTACGGCGGAGGTACGGGAGGTACGGCCGAGGTACGGCCGAGGTACGGCCGAGGTACGGCCGAGGTACGGCCGAGGTACGGCGGAGGTACGACGGAGGTGCGGCGGAGGTGCGGCGGAGGTACGGCGGAGGTACGGCCGAGGTACGGCGGAGGTACGGCGGAGGTACGGCCGAGGTACGGCGGAGGTACGGAGGAACGGCCGTCAGCTGGCTGGGCCTGACCGCCGCGCGACGCCTCACAGGTAGCTAGGACGCTAGTTGATCGGCGACGGACACTCCCGATGTGTCGCCCTGCCACGTCATACATGGTCCACGGATCCAGCCGGAGGCCGATCAGCAGACCGACCCCGCGCTACCGAGTGAAGAGGCCAATCGGCTACCGATCATTCTGACACCGAACAAAAATAGCCGGAACCTATTCGTCAAAGGTCGGGCTGGCCCGAAAGCTGTTAATAAGAACCTGCTAGCAGATAAACAGCTCCACTTTTCAGAACAGAGTCATCGAAACAACAAAGCGTCTCACCACAACACGCGGCGGAACAGCTCGAGTGCTTCGTAACGCGTCTCTCATGCAGTGGAAGATCTGTCAATCAGAGGGAAACTATCACCACCTCCGTCCTAACAACCATACCAGGAGAACCATACTCATACCCATACCCGGAACCATACCCGCAGAACCATACCCATGCTAACCGCGTCCGTCCATACCACGAGGCGCCCCCGCTGCCGCGCCGCGCGCTCCACGGGCGCCGCTGATCGTGAGAGGGAAACTCAATCTGGAGACAAACAAATAAACACAACAGAGCACGCCATAACACAGCCACAGCTAAACAAACCCAACACTGGAGGTGACTCCTCCCCCCCCCCCCCCCCCCCCCCGCCCCCCGAGGGGTCACGAGCCTACCATCCTCCCGAGGGGTCACGAGCCTCCCATCCTTGACATAACGACGATCGATGAGTGTATTTAAGACACTGCGCCACAAGGCACATTACGTATGAGGTGGGGGCGGGGGGGGGGGGGTAATCTAATTTACGACCGTTCCACATGCCGTCCATCTGGCTGCAACGCGGTATAACAAAACATTCTTAGCCGAGGAGACACGTACTAATAAGCGGAGACCTGACGGAGGCAGCGTCTGTCTCCTTTCGAACAGCGTCTTCTCGCTGTCTCCTCACGAAGACTACAGCGAACGGAAACACCAGCACGCTGAGACAGACAACAAACCAGCGCCTCTCAGCCTCTCGGCACGTGAATCGCACACGTGAATCACCACAGCCAGTGGGAGCGTGGGAGCGCGTCAGCTGAGCAGGAACCCCGGCTCTCTGCCTTTGGCAATCACCCCACACGGCCCCACATGGACACCTGTCCGTGGCCGAGCCAGTCATCTGACACAGGTGACCGTCGGCGGCCACCTGTGCCGGTGCGAGGCCAACCCGACACACGCGGCGCACACGCACCTGTGCTCTCACGCATGGCGCCGACCGCGCCGCACAGCTGCCGCCGCCGCCGCCGCCGCCGCCGCCGCAATCGACGCCACAACAATGCAGCCCAGCGGCGGCGGCGGCACCGGTCCGTGAGAGCCAGCGCGGCGGTTTGATCACAGTGTCCGACTGTCCCGACAATAGTCAAAGCGGAGCAGCCCAGTGTGGCGTGGCGTGTGATGACAGTGTAGTGGTGTATGTGGCGTGGCGTGGCGTGGTGTGGTGTGGCGTGGTGTGGTGTGGCGTGGTGTGGTGTGGTGTGGCGTGGCGTGGTGTGGCGTGGCGTGGCGTGGTGTGGTGTGGTGTGGTGTGGCGTGGCGTGGTGTGGTGTGGCGTGGCGTGGCGTGGCGTGGTGTGGCGTGGCGTGGCGTGGCGTGGCGTGGCGTGGCGTGGCGTGGCGTGGCGTGGCGTGGCGTGGCGTGGTGTGGTGTGGTGTGGCGTGGTGTGGCGTGGTGTGGCGTGGTGTGGCGTATGGTGACAGTGTAGTGGTGTATGTGGCGTGGCGTGGCGTGGCGTGGCGTGGCGTGGCGTGGTGTGGCGTGGCGTGGCGTGGCGTGGCGTGGCGTGGTGTGGTGTGGCGTACCCACCAACCGGTTCAAATCACTCCCAGGGAAAGTAAAAGTCTGCGTGGCACAACTCAGTGGCTTCGTATAGCTCGCCGTTGCAGAGTGCCGGGCAGGCTCTAAAGAACCACCGACTGTGAAGTGTCCCGAGCAGCGCACTGTGCGAGAATCCGCCGGCCAGTCCCACGACCAATGACCATCACCACGACTTGGATAATATACCGTCATCCAGACGTCTAATGACGACATCATCAGCGGAGAACGACTCTGCGACCGTGCCACGCCGGCTCCGTCAGTGGGAAAATACCACCGAGGCCGGCCCAGCGGCGCTGGTCGGCCGGCGACGGAATTACACTGACAAATGGAGCACTAAGCGTGACGTCCTCAAATAAACAGGGCCCGCCGCCGCTGCCGGCTCACTCTCAGAGGTCCTCCGCGCGTCCAGCACCGCCGCTCTCGTCTGTGGGACCCGCCGGCACGTGCGTCGGAGAGTATTTTGCGACGAAGTATCGGCGAGTGGTGACAGTCACCAGTCATTGGTACTTGGCGAGGTGGTAAATTCCGAATATCAGACGGCAACACCGCCGCCGTCCAGCCGGACGGTCGTCAGCTGATTATCAGCGCTTTCTCTCGTCTCTCTCAGCGCTTCAGATGCAGTATTGACGGCGTTACACCGGTGACTGAAGTGGCTGCGGCGTGATCAGGAGCACCACCCGGCCGACGCAAAGGGCGCGGCCCTATGTCCCATCCCGCCGCCGACCGCTGACGCAACGGCGGCGCACGCAAAGGTGGTGTCGCAACACGGGCCGGCCGCCCCCGCCCCCGTCACCACCTCCCAGTCGGAGCATGTTTATAGACCGCCTCATTAATGGGCCGATCTCTCGTAAACAGAGCAGAGGCCGCACACTGCGCATCTCGCCGCTTCCCCGGCGGCGGCGGAACCACTGGCCGTCTGTCCAGTTCTGTCCAGGTCTGTCCGGCGCCGCTGCCCCGCACCCGCCGCCGCTGTCCGAAATAAAATCCCCGGCGGCGGTGGAACGACTGGCCGTCTGTCCGGTTCTGGCCGGCTCTGTCCGGCGCCGCTGCCCCCGCACCCGCCGCCGCACCCGCCGCCGCTGTCCGCCGGTCGTCGGCACCGTTGACGGTCCCGACGTGACCTTGTGGGCGGACGGCCGACGGCGACGAGCACGCCGCCGCGGCGCACGTGGTCCGGCGGCGCGCGTGGGGCGGCCAGTGCCAACGAGCTCGTGGAGAGAAGTTGGCGGCGGTGTGCTGGTCTGTTTTCTGAGGCTGTGCGTAAGTGCTCGTGTCACTTGGGCCAGAGAGGCATAGGTGCGATGGCCTCAGCTCTCTCAGTTTGTGACTTTCTTTCGTGTCACTGCAGTGAGGAAAAGCATTAAAGGGCGTTACCGTTTTGTTCAACTGACAGGCTGTATTCGTCCAACGGACCTAGATCTCATTTGATTAAGAGCGAGCACGAAGCGCTCGCTCGTCCTTCCGTGGTGTATGGGCAAAATCTGATTATGAGCGACCCGGCCCGACCCGGCCCGTGGCGACGCTTTTGAGCTCATATCTCTGCAACCACACGTCCGATTGACAAGCGGACTGCTTTGCTTAGCAGCCCCATCTAACCTACCCTGTTCGAGACCAGTGCCGACTCATGTGGGTGCCTACCACTGCGTGTGGCGCGTGCCGCGTGTTGAAAAGTGTTTTCTCGCAAAAACTCTGCAACGGCTACGCCGATTGTGTGCCAATTTGGTGTGCGGTTAGGACTTAGGGCCCCTCACCCACCAATTTTCCACAAGTCAGGGGTGGGGTGCCTCTGCACGTGCACACGTGCAGACCCCCATTCTATATATCAGGAACGGCTGAACCGATTGCGTTCTAATTTGGTGTGTGGTTAGGGACCAGTTTCCCACAAGTCAGGGATGGGGTGCACGTGCGCACGTGCACACCCCTATTCTATATCTCAGAAACGGTTGAGGCAATTGTGTTCAAATTTGGTGTGGTTAGGGATCCTCCGTCGCCGCCTACCCACAAGTCGAAGGTGGGTGCCTCTGCACGTGCGCACCTTTTTTGTATCTCAAAAAGTACTTGCCCGATCAAGTTGAAATTCCCATACATTTCCTTCGCGCTCGCTCGTTCATCGCCAACTACGGCACCTTACTGGTTGTATATCTGTGATTGAATGGTCTTATTAATCAGGTATATGTGTCCACCCAACGCACCGCTGCATCGGTGGGATGCAATGAGACGGAGACCGGACCGGCCAGTCTCCCCAACTAACCATTGCCCAACAATAGTCGGCAGCCCAGCATGTCCGGGCGGGCCGACATGTCAGTCAGAGCAGCATGTCCGGACGGGCCGACATGTCAGTCAGAGCAGCATGTCCGGGCGGGCCGACATGTCAGTCAGAGCAGCATGTCCGGGCGGGCCGACATGTCAGTCAGAGCAGCATGTCCGGGCGGGCCGACATGTCAGCCAGAGCAGCATGTCCGGGCGGGCCGACATGTCAGTCAGAGCAGCATGTCCGGGCGGGCCGACATGTCAGTCAGAGCAGCATGTCCGGGCGGGCCGACATGTCAGTCAGAGCAGCAGCTGACTGTGTCACTGACAGCACCCAGCGTCCCCACTTTCACGCCGAGCCGCCCCCTAACTACCGGCGTAGTTAGGAGCGGATCGGAGTATAACCCGGCACTGAATCGAGTCAATTGAGTAGCGTGGTCGACTGATGGTCACTGGCAGAGCATCGCTGCCGATCGGAGTATAACCCGGCACTGAATCGAGTCAATTGAGTAGCGTGGTCGACTGATGGTCACTGGCAGAGCATCGCTGCCGATCGGAGTATAACCCGGCACTGAATCGAGTCAATTGAGTAGCGTGGTCGACTGATGGTCACTGGCAGAGCATCGCTGCCGATCGGAGTATAACCCGGCACTGAATCGAGTCAATTGAGTAGCGTGGTCGACTGATGGTCACTGGCAGAGCATCGCTGCGGATCGGAGTATAACCCGGCACTGAATCGAGTCAATTGAGTAGCGTGGTCGACTGATGGTCACTGGCAGAGCATCACTCGACCGTGACGGGCCGTGCTGGTCCGCAGCGGGAGCCGAGCCCGCCGCCGCCGCCGCCGCCGCCGCCGCCGCCGCCGCCGCCGCCGCCGCCCCGCCCCGCCCCGCTACGCCGCCCCGCTACGCCCCGCTACGCCCCGTCACCGGCGGCAAACATGTCACGCTGCGGTCCCCGAGCAGGACGCTCTGCCAGGAGCCCTGCATGGCCGTGTCCGTCGCCGTTACATCTACGAGGAGCACTGACACTCTAACTTTGGCTTTGACAGCGACTTCGACTCCGATACTCTCGACTCTGACAGGAGTGAAGCTGGGGCTGAGACTTGGGCTGGAGCTGGAGCTGGAGCTGGAACCAGGGCACCAATCTGAGCCGGAGTCGGAGCACCCGAGCCGGCCCCGGCGTCCCGCTAACCGGCTGCAGCCTTGACACGGCGGTGCGGCGGCGGCACGGCCGTCTCTCCCGGTTGGCAGCTGCTGCTGACCACTGACTGACCGGTCCGACCGGAGGAGGACAGGTGCTGCGCCGGCGAAAGTGTCTCCCTGACGGCGCTGGCGGCGGTGGCCGAGGCTGCAGGCCGGCCTGGCACCAGCGGCTGAGCAATGCGCCCGTTGCCTCGCCGCCAGCCATCTTCCATCAGAGGCCGGCCGGCGCCGCCCGAACGCCGCCAAATTAAGTTCCCTTTACGAGCCAGAAAAGTTTGCGGCGGGCGGCGGCGCAGCCTCGCGGCCGTGGCAATTTCTCGATGACTGGGCCGGCCGAGCGGCGGGGCTGGCGGGGCTGGCGGCGGAGGCGGCGGCGCGCCGTCGTCCGACGCGGTCGGCTCGTATCTCAGCCGCGACGGCCGGGCGGGGGCGGGGGCGACCGCGTCTATCCGGTTACAGGGCCGCGTCGGCGGAAGCCGGCCCGTAAACAGAACGTCCGACGCTGCCTGCTGCCTGCAGAACGACCGCGCGCCAAGCACCACCATCTCCTCTCTCTCTCTCTAACCCATCCGACCGTACACACGACCGGCCCTAGGACTTTCCAAGAGTCCTCAAACCATCTCAGACGAAACCGTCTCACCGGGATGGTCACCAGCACTTCACTTTCCACAGCCGCTGCAACGGAAAATAGCCGTCTCGCCGGGGATTCTGGCCGCCCACGCGCGCACAGGCTGCTCTCGTAGTATCAGCGCGGCCGTAACACAAAGATCTCCCCACTCCGAGCGCCATCCATCCGTTGACCCACTCAGACCACGTCAGATCGACAACAAATTACGGCCAATCGCACAGTATTTACGACAATCTTTACGAGCTTCTCCATGTTGCAGCGGAAAAATTTACGGCCCGAGCGCGGCATTAATTGGAAGCGCTAGCGAAGTTATGACTCACAATGTCGGCGGAAATACTGGAAACGCCGCCGCCGCCGGACAGAGGGGTCGCGAGCCGGCAGCGGGAGCCGCCGGCGCCGCGCTCTACCCGTTTCATCTCGCCGCCGGCGGTGTCCGCAGGTAACGCAGTGTACCGCAGTGCACCACTAAGCATATTCGTGTACCTCTAGGTACCCTGTACCGCCGCGTTGCACCAGAGTACGACCACCGCCAGCGTCGCCGCCAGCGTCGCCGCCGCCGCCGCCGCCGTCAGCGCCGCGTCGGTCCACATACCAGCGGTGACCCGTGTATATTCTGCACCCCGTCCGGTAAACAGGCATATCTCTCCCGCCGAGAGCGGCCGGCGGCGGGCGGGCTCCGCGGCCTCCGACGCGAACGAACAGAAACGGCGGCGGCGGCGGCGGCGGCGGCGGCGGCGCATGAGGAGCAACTGTGCAGCGGAGCCTTTGCCAGCCAAGCAAAACTGAAGAGGCATCCATTCCGATGGGACGAAGCTTCAAGACGAGCCAGGCTGCACAGAGCTGAGATGAAACATAAACTCCCGGACCGGAAATAACCCGGGAGTCGGAGGGAAGCGGTGATGATCTCAGCGCCGATACGGCCGCCGCCGCGCCGTCTGTGGTGCTATCGGTGCCAGCAGGGCCGGGCCGGGCCGGGCCGGGCCGGCTCAGCCTGCCGACTGCCGGTGTCAACACACGGCTGACAGAGGTGGGTACAGCACACCAGGCCAGCGGCACGACGCGTCGCCAGGCACACACACGGCTGACAGAGGTGGGTACAGCACACCAGGCCGGCGGCACGACGCGTCGCGAGGCATACACACGGCTGACAGAGGTGGGTACAGCACACCACACACCAGGCCGGCGGCACGACGCGTCGTCAGGCACACACACGGCTGACAGAGGTGGGTACAGCACACCACACACCAGGCCGGCGGCACGACGCGTCGCCAGGCACACACACGGCTGACAGAGGTGGGTACAGCACACCACACACCAGGCCGGCGGCACGACGCGTCGCCAGGCACACACACGGCTGACAGAGGTGGGTACAGCACACCACACACCAGGCCGGCGGCACGACGCGTCGCCAGGCACACACACGGCTGACAGAGGTGGGTACAGCACACCAGGCCGGCGGCACGACGCGTCGCCAGGCACAGAGCCGCCCGAAACACGCATACTCTCAGCCCGAGGATGCGTCGGAGCCGACGGCCGGCGGTCGGTTACCGACAGACCAAACGGCTGACACAGACTGTGACACATACGTCGGGACTGTGACCAAACGGCTGACAGACTGTGACACACGGCGGGACTGTGACCAAACGGCTGACACAGACTGTGACACATACGGCGGGACTGTGACCAAACGGCTGACACAGACTGTGACACACGGCGGGACTGTGACCAAACGGCTGACAGACTGTGACACACGGCGGGAATGTGACCAAACGGCTGACACAGACTGTGACACACGGCGGGACTGTGACCAAACGGCTGACACAGACTGTGACACACGGCGGGACTGTGACCAAACGGCTGACAGACTGTGACACATACGGCGGGAATGTGACCAAACGGCTGACACAGACTGTGACACACGGCGGGACTGTGACCAAACGGCTGACACAGACTGTGACACACGGCGGGACTGTGATCAAACGGCTGACACAGACTGTGACACATACGGCGGGAATGTGACCAAACGGCTGACACAGACTGTGACACATACGGCGGGACTGTGACCAAACGGCTGACACAGACTGTGACACACGGCGGGACTGTGACCAAACGGCTGACACAGACTGTGACACACGGCGGGACTGTGACCAAACGGCTGACACAGACTGTGACACACGGCGGGACTGTGACCAAACGGCTGACACAGACTGTGACACACGGCGGGACTGTGACCAAACGGCTGACACAGACTGTGACACATACGGCGGGACAGTATTTTTAGATGAACGACAGCGAGGGAAGTCATAGCGCACTCTGTGTGCTTTGAGACTGGGGTAGGCAAATTAATAGAAGCAAGGACTTCGGTAGGAGACTGAAATGATATTGATGACAAGATAACTAGGCGAAACAAAACTTTGTGGATGCAAGGACTTCTCTTTTTCAGCAGTATGGGCTGCCAGTTATACCTAACTGCGATATCACCCGGTTCCCCCCCCCCCCCCCTCTCCCGGCACAATATCACCCGGTGTGCTCGTCTCCGCGGCAGCACGGTGCCAGCGGCGGCGCGTCGCTGCCGTTGCCGCCGGATCGAGCCCAGAGATATCGGCGTCATCTGAGCAGCAACTAGAGCAGAACGGGCCGGCCGCGGCGACACAGACAGAGGAGAGAGGCACGGACAGCGGCGGGGAGAGGCGGGGAGAGAGGCGGGGACAGGCGGGGAGAGAGGCGGGGAGAGGCGGGGAGAGAGGCGGGGAGAGAGGCGGGGAGAGAGGCGGGGAGAGAGGCGGGGACAGGCGGGGAGAGAGGCGGGGAGAGAGGCGGGGAGAGATGCGGGGAGAGATGCGGGAGATAGGTGGGAGAGACTCGCAGAGAGGTGGGAGAGAGTCGGGAGAGTCGGGAGAGAGTCGGGAGAGGCGGGGAGGCGGGGAGAGAGGCGGAGAGAGGCGGGATAGAGGCGGGAGATAGGCGGGAGAGAGGCGGGAGAGAGGAAGGAGAGGCGAGGAGAGGCGGGGAGAGGCGGGGAGAGGCGGGGAGAGGCGGGAGAGAGGCAGGGAGGGAGGCGGAGAGGCGGGAGAGAGGCAGGGAGATGCGGGAGAGAGGCGGGAGAGGCGGGATAGGCGGGAGAGGAAGGGAGAGGCAGGGAGAGGCGGGGGAGGCGGGAGAGAGGTGGGAGAGAGGCGGAGAGAGGCGGAGGAGGCGGGGGAGGCGGGGGAGGCGGGGGAGGTGGGAGAGAGGCGAAACAAAACCACGAGCTCGTTGGTGCGGCATTGTGGTGAGCAGTTGTGTGATGTTTGTGAAGCAAACGATTGAGCACGAATAATAAACGTCCTTGTTTGCTGATTGTACGTCGATGCTCCGTTGATGGTGATAATGATGATGATTTAGGCTCGAGGGCGCCGCTCTCAGGCTACTTCAGTCACACGGCGCACATGATCAATGATGAGGTTTCCTTGAGTTCCGATTTATCATCCGAAGCAAGGTTGAATGGCCTTTTAATAGCCATCAATGAGTCTCAGAAATAGACAGCTCTCTTATACAGCTACAACTGTCGATAATTTGCCATGCCATATGGTCATTTTGTAGTCAAATGTGTTTGACATATGGTCTTTATACTGTTGGATTTTCCACTCCATATGGCTTCCTGGATTCGGATTCAACTCTCAGCACCCTACCTGAGAAGTAATTACCGCTCCGTGGGGAGGCAGTTGAGTGAAGTATTAACATAGTCAGAGGACGGGCGCCGGTCTGTAGTGATGACGGGGGTCATTTCAGCCGATCCAGGGGAGGGACGATGGCCGATCCCGCCATCAACCACCATGTAACCACTAAACTGGCCAAAATGGACGCATGTCTTGGTTTAGCAGAAGAAACCTGAGCACATTTTACTGAAGTAAATGCTCTTTAAATTACGTCTCAGTGCACAAACAATCAAAATACGATACTTCTTCGCTTCCGTACATTTTTGTTGTTGAAATCTGCACCAATCAAAATACATCATTTGGCAATTCTGGATGATCCACACCGTCCAGTTCAGATGAAATGACATGATAACATTCATCATCAATGAAACACTCCAAAGTGCATCAGCCATCGGGAGGCGTACCCGAGCCCCGCCGCATCACATCACGACCGCACTGGAGGGTCATACTGCACCTCACACCTCTCGATAAACAAACAGCAGTCCGAGGACAGGTCAATCATCACCCCGATCAGATCACCCTGGACAGGTCAATCATCACCCCGATCAGATCACCCTGGACAGGTCAATCATCACCCCGATCAGATCACCCTGGACAGGTCAATCATCACCCCGATCAGATCACCCTGGACAGGTTAATCATCACCCCGATCAGATCACCCTGGGCAGGTCAATCATCACCCCGATCAGATCACCCTGGACAGGTCAATCATCACCCCGATCAGATCACCCTGGACAGGTCAATCATCACATCGATCAGATCACCCTGGACAGGTCAATCATCACCCCGATCAGATCACCCTGGACAGGTCAATCATCACCCCGATCAGATCACCCTGGACAGGTCAATTATCACCCCGATCAGATCACCTTGGACAGGTCAATCATCACCCCGATCAGATGACCCTGGACAGGTCAATCATCACCCCGATCAGATCACCCTGGACAGGTCAATCATCACATCGATCAGATCACCCTGGACAGGTCAATCATCACCCCGATCAGATCACCCTGGACAGGTCAATCATCACCCCGATCAGATCACCCTGGACAGGTCAATCATCACACCGATCAGATCACCCTGGACAGGTCAATCATCACACCGATCAGATCACCCTGGACAGGTCAATCATCACACCGATCAGATCACCCTGGACAGGTCAATCATCACCCCGATGTCTCGCCGGTCGGCGGGACGGGTCCACCACACAGACAGACACAGACAGACAGACAGACAGACAGACAGACAGACAGACAGACGGACGGACGGACGGACGGACGGACGGACGGACGGACGGACGGACGGACGGACGGACGGACGGACGGACGGACGGACGGACGGACGGACGGACGGACGGACGGACGGACGGACGGGAACACCGGCATCCATTCCATGCTATGAAAGTCATGGGCTGTCCTTGCTAAACAGATCCGCCTAACGCCGGACTCCGCATGCGAATGCAGTTTGTCATGCATGACCAATGCATTTGTGCAGTAGCCGCAATCGCATCCGGTGTGAATTTCTCATTAGTGGTGGCAGTGGTGGCAGTGGTGGCAGTGGTGGCAGTGGTGGCAGTGGTGGCAGGATGTCTCACTGGCCACGACCAGCATGTTCGGCCACCAGCCGGCCCGCAATGCCGACCGAACTAGTGGCGACAGGACGTCTGCCTGGCCAGCCATGCCGGCCGAACTAGTGGCGACAGGACGTCTGCCTGGCCAGCCATGCCGGCCGAACTAGTGGCGACAGGACGTCTGCCTGGCCAGCCATGCCGGCCGAACTAGTGGCGACAGGACGTCTGCCTGGCCAGCCATGCCGGCCGAGTTAGTGGCGGCATGACGTCTGCCTGGCCATGCGGCCGCCGTGACCGCGCCATGTCATCGCGATCCGCCGCCGCTCCGCCGCGCTGGCCGGCCGTGACGCGCCGAAAAGTGCCGCTCTCAAAAAACGCTGACGGCGCCGGTCTCAGCAGCGTTGCGGGATGGTTGCCCGCGGTGCCACGCCGTTACGTAATTAGCCGTGTAAAAATACGGCCCCGCCGCCGCCGCCATCGGGGGCCTTCGGCCGGCCGATGAATTATTCGGGTGGTCGGCCGGCTCGTTAAAACAAACAGCGTGGCGGCGGTGCTTGCAAGCGACGCGGCCGCCTGTGCCGCAGCCTCTGCATACCGCGCGGCGGGCCGCGAGCCGCGAGCCGGGCGACACCGGGCCGCACCGGGCCGCACCGGGCCACACGGGGCGGCCGGCAGGCGCATGACAGCAATAATGAGGAGGCCCGGTTACCAGGCGGTTACCAGGCGGTGGTCTCACTGCAGGGCAGCGGCAGGCGGCCGGCTGTGACACGAGGCCGTGTCCGCTGCCTGCTGCGGTGGCGACACACGCTGCGCCACTGGGTACAGCCAGCCGACAGGCGCCGCCTAGCGGTCCCACCAGGCACGGCGTTCTGCCGCCGTGTATGGAATGCTGCTACCACCGAGCCGGGACGCCGAACAATGGCCGGTTAACATACCGGTATCCACATGTTGGCGATGTAGAACAAAGCGTCGGGCCGTGTTGGATACTGTTCACTGGCTACTTACGCTCTTTGTGACCGATCGAAGGAACATTGTCGCTGAGGGCAATGTTCCTTCGTAAACGGCCACTGAACCACACCGGTAGCTACTGTTCACACAGGCTACCAAATGTTAATGCGGGTGCATCCCGATGTTACACAGTCACAAACGGCAAAAATGAGACGATTTACACATCTGAAGAAAAAAAACGGAAAATATCAGGAGTTCACTTCGTTGTAAAATTGAGCCGGTACAACGTACGTAGGCCGGTTATTCTTGTTCAACAAGGTGAATTTTATATTTTCAACAAAAGGACCATGACGACATATTCTGATTTGGCGTGTCAATTTCTTAAAAATAATTGAGCGCATAGCGTGTCATTCGGCTACGATCCGTAAGTCACGACAGTTGCATCTGTCAGTGTACGTCAATCCCCCCTATCAGGTCCCTCCCTCCCTCCCTCCCTCCCTCCCTCCCTCCCTCCCTCCCTCCCTCCCTCCCTCCCTCCCTCCCTCCCTCCCTCCCTCCCTCCCTCCCTCCCTCCCTCCCTCCCTCCCTCCCTCCCTCCCTCCCTCCCTCCCTCCCTCCCTCCCTCCCTCCCTCCCTCCCTCCCTCCCTCCCCCCACACACACACACAAACACACCACGCTGCACAACACGAGAAGGCCCGTTCCGCCCGGACGGCCACGAGGGTCATCACGAGAGACCACGAGGGACCGATCCGCCCCCTTTCCGAAACCGGCGGACGTCCGGCCGAGCCGAACTGCGCCGAACTCTCTGAATTCACAGACTCTGCCGACATACCCAGAACTAGTGGTGCCAATCGGTACAATCATTTTCAGAATTCCGAATTTGTCCGAAGGCCGATTCGGTATTCGGACAAAGAATAAGCATATTTCTTTGGACATTTTCGGACATCCAATGCTCAAGGATGGTTTGTTGCGAAAATCACTTAGTTACCTTTTTTATTAAAAAAAGAAAGTGTGCAACGGGTAATTCATTTCCATCTCAAACACCTTTTCTGCTTTCGGACAAATTTCGGACAAACAATGATTTTCGGACAGTTTCGGACGGACAGCTGACATGGTCTTGGACATCGGTCGGACATTGGACAAATATTTCTGAAACTGGCACCACTACCCAGAACGGTAATTCGCTCCCCCTCCGCTCCCATCCCTACATCTCCCACTCCCACTCCCCACTCCACTCCCACTCCCACTCCCACTCCCAACTCCTACTCCTACTCCCACTCCCACTCCCACTCCCACTCCCACTCCCACTCCCACTCCCACTCCCACTCCCACTCCCACTCCCACTCCACTCCCACTCCCACTCCCACTCCCACTCCAACTCCAACTCCAACTCCAACTCCAACTCCAACTCCAACTCAACTCAACTCCAACTCCAACTCCAACTCTCCGCTCCACCCGGGACTAGAACGGCCCGAGCACCGAAACATCCAGGCACATCCAGCTCGACAAACACACCGCCTGAAGTGACGGCGACTCGACCTTGTCGCCCCTGTCCACTGCCCAGGTCGTGCTTACTCGGTGCGACCGCCCGTCCAGCCGTCATGCCGACTCCGCCCTGCCACTGGCTGCCACCGCCCGACGAGAGAAGCTTATCGGTCCCCCACAACCGCTGCCACCGCGGCCTATCGGTCCCCACACCGCTGCCACCGCGGCCTATCGGTCCCACACCGCTGCCACGCGGCCTATCGGTCCCCACACCGCTGCCACCCGCGGCCTATCGGTCCCCACACCGCTGCCACCGCGGCCTATCGGTCCCCACACCGCTGCCACCGCGGCCTATCGGTCCCACACCGCTGCCACCGGCCATCGGTCCCCACACCGCTGCCACCGCGGCTCGGTCCCCACACCGCTGCCACCGCGGCCTATCGGTCCCCACACCGCTGCCCACCGCGGCCTATCGGTCCCCACACCGCTGCCACCGCGGCCTATCGGTCCCCACACCGCTGCCACCGCGGCCTATCGGTCCCCACACCGGCTGCCACCGCGGCCTATCGGTCCCCACAACCGCTGCCACCGCGGCCTATCGGTCCCCACACCGCTGCCACCGCGGCCTATCGTCCCCACACCGCTGCACCGCGCCTACCCCCCCCGCGCCACCCTCGGCCAATCGTCCCCACACCGCTGCCGCTGGCCGCGTCACCAGTCCCGTGTGTTTATGCAATATGCATGCGCTTTTCATCGGTCAATCCGTCAATCAGCCGGGCGCGCTGCTGCCGGGCTTTAGTGGTGACTGCGGATCAGCGGCGGAACGTGCATTTACGGAGATCTTACTGTGTCGCCTTACTGTGTCGCCGGAACGTGGCACAGACCGGGCTTTACTGGTGACTGAGGGTAGGCGGTGGGGCGTGGGTCTCACAGGCTGGACACCTAGTAGTGACTGGCAGCGGCGGAACTTCATCCCACAGCGTCGCAGTGTCATGGCTGAGGCCAGGAGCTGGCTCATGGAGTCGCCTGGGAGACGCGTGTCTCTCCAGTGGTGACTGGCAGCGGCGGAACTTCATCCCACAGCGTCGCGCAGTGTCATGTCTGAGGCCAGGAGCTGGCTCATGGAGTCGCCTGGGAGACGCGTGTCTCTCCAGTGGTGACTGGCAGCGGCGGAACTTCATCCCACAGCGTCGCGCAGTGTCATGTCTGAGGCCAGGAGCTGGCTCATGGAGTCGCCTGGGAGACGCGTGTCTCTCCAGTGTCCGCTGACCCAGACTCTCGAATCAGTCTGATGGAGTTGTCTGGGAGACGCGAGTCTCTCCAGTGTCCGCTGACCCAGATTCTCGAATCAGTCTGATGGAGTCACCTGGGAGACACGAGTCTCTCCAGTGTCCGCTGACCCAGACTCTCGAATCAGTCTGATGGAGTCGCCTGGGAGACGCGAGTCTCTCCGGTGTCCGCTGACCCAGACTCTCGAATCAGTCTGATGGAGTCGTCTGGGAGACGCGAGTCTCTCCGGTGTCCGCTGACCCAGACTCTCGAATCAGTCTGATGGAGTCGCCTGGGAGACGCGAGTCTCTCCAGTGTCCGCTGACCCAGACTCTCGAATCAGTCTGATGGAGTCGCCTGGGAGATGCGAGTCTCTCCAGTGTCCGCTGACCCAGACTCTCGAATCTCGAATCAGTCTGTTGACTCAGTCCGGCGAGTCAGATGGGAGATTCAGTCTCACAAGTCAGCATA
>JAXIVJ010006157.1:0-62500 GCA_036785665.1 Chirona hameri
ATATATTATATATATATATATATATATATATATATATATATATAGATATATATATATATATATTATAAGTATATATATATATATATATTATATATTTATATATATAGTATATATATATATATATATATTATATTATATATATATATATACATATATACATATATATATATATATATATATATATATATATATATATATATATTATATATATATATATATATATATATATATATATATATATATATATATTATATATATATATATATATATATATATATATATATATATGCGCTAAAGTGGTTGAGCCTGTGAATCAAGCGCTGGATACATCAATCACATGACGAATGTAGCCAATTTTGGCCTTAAGACAGGATTCTATCTTTTACGCAATCTGTATTACCCTGCATCAACACCAGACCACATCAACCAGCTAGATATGTATAGATATTATGTGTTAAGTATCCCTCTCATATAGAAGAAAATACTATATATTGGGTACATAGATACCTCTTATAGCGTGAAACATCGTTTCAGGTCCCCTTATACTTTGCAAGAAAGATAAAACGTCATTGCAAATATTTTCCAGGACAGTCACAAGATTACCAAGCTTCACATGCAGTGAATATTATTCGCAGCTTACCTGATCTCTAAACTGCTGCTTTAGCTGACCGTCCTCTAGGTTCTGCAACTGAATTTGGAATGGTCACCCTCAGTGGAGAGCAAAAAAAACGAGCAGAATAAGGACCAGATGGCCCGACGAATGGACACTTGTATACTTGCACTACGACGCGAGGCTCATATTACGATATTTATAGAGAAAAGGCAACATGTGTCGTTCAGAAACATTCCATTATCCGCTTTATCTTATCTTCAATGCTCCTTCTTCCTGTTTTCCCTTTTGCTTATTGGACCTTAAACATTTCGCTAGTTTTCTCATTGTATTCTTGTCCAGTGAATTTTCGCTAGTTCAGCTTATTTGCTATGCCATTCTATGCCATTCTATTTCGTGTCCTTTGAAGATTCGTCTAATGAAATTTTCTTGAAAATAATAAATATAATAGCATACTAGCGACATCTATATTTGAAGTGCTTTAAATATCTAACACCAGGTTGCAGAGTTGTTTCCAGACGAGACAGTAACACCAAAACGAGAAGAAAAAAAGGGGAAAAATACAAATCGAGGCCGATATTGAAAGATTTAAAATCCGACAATTAAGCCAAGAGAGATCATTCGGACTAAAATGCGAATCTTTTAAACATATTTTGACACCATACTCTTCACTCAAAAAACATATAAGTTCTAGGTATAACATAGCAAAGTTCTAGGTATAGCATAGCAAAGTTATAGGTATAGCATAGCAAAATTCTAGGTATAGCATAGCATCTAGGTATAGCATAGCAGCATAGTTCTAGGTATACTCCCGGGAGGAACATTTTATATGACACGGGCTATTCTATAATTATCCCGGGCCCGGGATAACCAGTTATTCAGTGAGCTGAAAGCGATTTTTAATGAAATAGTAGAACTTGTGAAATATGGTGTGGGTGTATCACTGTATCGTTCTGGTGACCCATATCACTTCGTTTCCATATACACGGCGTCACGTTTAATGCTATATTTCCTTATTCCTGCATCAAAACCAGAACCGTATATATTTTTTGCCTAGTTTTGTGTTGGCATTCCAATAGACCAACCACATACCAAGTGACATGATACCGCCATCATTTCCGCTCTCTTTGCACAAACACCACGTAGAAGGTCAATTGTCAGCGGATCAGGTCGGATCAGATCAGGCGAAGGCAGCCAGCAGGACCAGCCACGACCAGCAGCAGGACACCGCTGTTTCGACTCCCCCGCTGATGACGCCATGGTATAGGTATGATGAAAGATCTCATCCTGTGCGCTGCCCGAGCCCAGCAAGCACAGCAGCAGCAGCCACCGCCAGCAGGAGAGCACGTGCAGACAGCATGACGGAACCGAGCAGCAACTGGCAGAAGAGGGCTCTAGTTAGTCAATTGAGTAGTAGTCGTCTGACTTATCACAGTTCCCTACTTGTAAATGTTTTTCCTTAATACAAAATTATGCTTAAATACATCCTTATTATTTTTCATGAAATGATCATTTGCTATCAAACTGCGTAATCAACAGATCATCAGGACATTTCTTCAAAGATTAAATTGTCGAACTGGGACATGTTAAACTTGTTGGATCGTTCTTCGGCACCAGTTGAAATGATTCAATTCGGGAATTCGGAAATATTGACAAATATGATATATATGACCATATTCAGAAATATTTACTTTCATCGAGTGATACATGTAAAAATGTGGTATTATCATTAGGTAGAAAAGACTTATTGGGTAAAAAAGGGCTTCAATGGTGGAATCACTGTAACTAATGGTCCTCATAATGCATAATGGAAGAAAGGGTACGACTAAAATGTTCCACAGTATAGAAATATGGTTACGAGGGAGCGCGAAGCGCTCGCTCGTCCTTCCGTAGTATATGGGAAAATATGATTATGAGCGGCCCGGCCCGCCGTCCCCGGCCCGGCCCGACCCGACCCGTGGCGGACGCTTTTGAGAAGCTCATATCTCCGCAACCACCACGTCCCGATTGACAAGCTGACTTCTTCGCTGAGCAAGCCCCATCCAAACCTACCCTGTTTGAGACCAGTGCTAACTCATGTGAGTGCCCTACTACTGCGCGTGGCGCGTGCCGCGTGAAAGGTGTTGAAAAGTGTTTTTGTCGCAAAAAACTCTGCAACGGCTCAGCCGATTGTGTGCAAATTTGGTGTGTGTTAGGGACCACTCAGCCGCCCAATTTCCTAGAAGTCAGTGATGGGGGTGCCTCTGCACGTGCGTACGTGCTGACCCCTATTCTATATCTCAGGAATGGCCGAGTCGATTGTGTTCAAATTTGGTATGTGGGTTAGGGGACCCTCTCAACCGCCAGTTTCCCACAAGTCAGGGATGTGGTTGCTTCTGCACGTGCGCACGTGCACACACCCCTATTCTATATCTCAGAAACGGTTGAGCCGATTGTTCTCTAATTTGGTGTGTGATTAGGGACCCTCTCAGCCGCCACTTTCCCACAAGTCAGGGTTGGGTGCCTCTGCACATACGCACGTGCTCACCTTTTGTATCTCAGAAACCACTTGCCCCATCGAGTTTAAATTCACCATACATTTCGTTCGCGCTCGCTCGTCATCGCCGACTACGGGCGCCTTACTGGTTACTAAGTCGTAGCATTGCAAAGCAATTGGTTCCAAACTCACATAATATCGAAGTGTCCGTTTGCGATGAGCGTCTTCTCTTCCTCTGCCGTTCAGCTTAACTGGCTTCAGTATCGTCGACGGAGAACAGAAGCTAACACTCCTAGAACAAAAAAGAGCGAAAACAGATCCTCGGTGGCACTTTGTTTATCCTCCCCACAACTCGTCGCTCGGTGACGGATCCAGGGATGCCTTCTGATTTGTATGAAATCTGAAGCAACTTTTTCTGCTTAAATTCGTCTGTATTCAGTTCCAATGAATATGGACCCGAAATATGAGGCCAATTTCACAAAGAAGTTAGTAATTACAAAAGTTTGAAATTACAAAACGCAAGAAATATTGCAAACCTCACAAAAAAGCTATTTCACAAGCATTCACCACCTCTGAATTACCAATTGTAAAATACAATTGTAAACACAACTGTCAGTTGCAGAAATGTTTTGCAATCAAGGAAACGTTTGTATCAAATCTTGTGATAATGACAAAATTAGTTGATCGTTAATTTTTTTAACAAATATATACATTGTGGTTTACTTTTGTATTCAAAATAAAATTAGTTATAGTGAGAATTAGCTTTTAATTAAAGTTGTATCGGAATACAAACCCTGACATTAAAAATAAATATTGGTAAAGCAGCATTTGCGCGTTCACCGGGTGGGCGGTGCGTAACAACACAACTACTCTCAAAAGAAGATCGCTGAATTTCTCGACATTTTTTCACCTAACCTAGCCGATTTCCTACGGCGTAAAGGGTGAAAGTTCACTGCACAAGACATCGTTTGACCGCTGCAATTATATCGCAATGCGGTTTCTCCGCGCGGAGGCGCCCCTCACATCATAGCGCAATCGGTAAGAAGCACTAGACCTTCAAAGCTGAGCGCTGTTCGGCACACGCCTACTAGCGCTTTTTCGCTAGCTGACGTCACAATTACGTCACGGAAAACAGACGCAGCAGGAAACAGACAGAACTCACAGAAGCACTTCCAGACTGCTTCAGGGGCACATCACATCTGTTTGTTTTCATTTCAGTTTGATTTGTCTCATGCGCCACTATTGAAACACATCCGCTAGCGCTTTCGCCGCTTCTGCGATTTTCCACTAGCAGAAATAGCCTCTCCGCAGGTCCACGGTTTCCTATCATGACGTATTCCCATTCTGGCTTTTCATTGGGCTGACGCCTGGTTTGCCATGGAGAGCGAAAGCGCTAATAGCGGCTACTAGCGGCGCGCTAGCGTGTGTCCGAACAACGCTCAGGATATCCCCCGTTCGAATCTCTCGGAGTTTTTTTTCGGCAGCTATACCTATGTATAAACTAAAACATTACCCTAACAACCTCGGCAACGTAACAACCTCACCAACAAAAATAACCTCAACAGCAAAACAACGGTCAGTTATATCAATGCAATCTCTGAAATCAGAAACCTCTGAACCACCCGGAATAACAAGTTTGCAATTACAAATATTTCCTCACTCCCTTCAACTGACTTTGAGAAATAGAACATGGCAATTGCAAACATTTCTACAAACAATATCTTTGTAAACTAGTTTGCAAATAGGTAAATTGAGATTTACTGCCCTCAAGTTTTGTGAAATCCAAATTCCAGACATGTGTAAAAAAAATGTAATTGCAAAGAAATTCTTTTCAAATACAAACTTTTTGCTTTGTGAAATTGGCCTCTAATTTGTTTGTATTTTCTGTTTGAATGCATCCCAAGCGTCTGTTTCGCCATTCTGGATCCGCCATTGTCGACCGCCACATGTCGCATTACGATTTGACTGACATTGAACAGCACACAACGTTGATAAACAAAGCCTTTACTGTATAGACTCGCTGCTTCCTTCATTGCGCATTCAATATCATACAGACAGTGCGGAGCGGGGCTGTTACTTCCACGAAGACAGCTGGATTTCCAAGTGTCCCTCACATTTCACACTTTGTATATTGTAAAACAGAACTGTAGTGTATGTAGTGTTGTATATTAGCCGTTTTCACGAAGGATTATTGCGCGGAAAGTTCTGAAAGATTCTGACAGTTTTGAAAAACTACACAACTTTTGCATTGCGGATTTTTGGCAAGAAATGTCCCTCATAATTTTGCAATATGTTGGTAAGGATCCAATATGCTGACAAAATTGCGGTTTGGTGGTAATAAGCAAGATAAGTATTGATAGAATCTTCCTGAAACTTTTCTGGAAAATTATATCAATACTTATCTTGCTTATTACCACCAAACAGCAATTTTGTCAACATATTTTATTCTTACCAACATATTACAAAAAATATGAGGGGCGTTTCTAGCCAAAAATCGCATGTAAAAGTTGTGTAGTTTTTGAAAACATTCAGAATCTTTCAGAAACTTTTCAGCGCAATAATCCTTCGTGAAAACGGCTATTATGTAGTTTTTGATATTGCTTTGAAATTGAGGAGATCAGAGATATCAAGGGCTATAACGGTATCAAAAGTGCAGAATAGTTTGATATCGTTGATAGCATGCTATCCTCGATGCTGATATATTATATGCATAAAATAAACGTATACCTAAACCCATTTCCTTCGTACTTCCAGCGATACTGGAGTCATTCTACGTCAAAGCGCACAAATAAATACCCGACTCCTTTCGATTTTCACCATAGTTGG
Source organism: Chirona hameri (assembly GCA_036785665.1). Lineage (NCBI taxonomy): Eukaryota > Metazoa > Arthropoda > Thecostraca > Balanomorpha > Balanidae > Chirona > Chirona hameri. The sequence goes on from JAXIVJ010006157.1 coordinate 5,913, forward strand.
TGTGCCGGCAACGTGTAATGAAATGTTATTACTACGCACCACCATCTCCCTGTGAGATCTGAGATCAGGGTTATAGATGATCTTAGGCCACAGGTTTGGATTAAATGGAATAATTAAAATGAATGTATATCACAGTACCTACCTACATCGAGTTGTGGGGAGGTGACATTGCCGGCCACCGGATGGGCAAATTTGTGTTCACCCTTACTCCTCTTTAATGTGTCGTAACATCTCGATTTTATCTTTGACCTGATTAGGTCAAAGTAATAATTTTAGTTGACTGAGCCATTTGACTTCCTTGCTTTTCCATTGCAATCTGTCTTCCCATATATCAGCAGGCTGACTAGTAGCGACCTCTATATTCAAAAGCTTTGAGTGTCTGACACCAGGTGGCAGGAATGTTGCCAGGCTACCAGGCCAGAACAAACGAAACCAGCAAAGCACAGTAGAGCAGATCGAATTCTCCAGTTCTAAATGCCTTCCAGTTGCATGCCTCTTTAAAGTTACATGCTGAATTTGAAAGAACGTGCATAGTGGGAACCTTCAAAAAAATGTATGCAATCAATCACATATCAATTTTACTCGTAGGCATATATTCTTCCAATGAAAAGTATTTCTGCAATAGAAGATCTTTTGTATTTAAAGAAGATGCGAGTGTCATTAGGAAGTAATTCCTTTTGTAAATGTAAAATATTATGAACTAGGAGTCGCTGCCCACACGACTTTGAACTCTGGGACGAATCGATGGGGGTCCCAACCTCCGCTTTACTGTTGACCACCGAAATCTGATGGACGGTCGTCTAGTTAGATTTGTGTCGTTTTGTCCACCCGCTTTGCTCGTCATGCTCACCAGACTAAACAATAACAGAAGCTATAAGGAGTGGTATTTCTCTAACCAAACTTGACAGGCCCATGTGTATTTTTAGGCATTTGAACGTATTGAGCTTGAAGGGAAATATTGACCTTTTGATCTATTTTCTGCATTATCTTATGCAACATGTATGGTAATAAATTGATTGAGTCTCAATTTAAAAACCAGTAAAACGTCTTTTTGGGCGATGACCGAGCGGGCGCTCTCTGGTAAAGCTAACACAGGATTGAAATATGAAACGGTACGGGAGCACACGTGGTAGTAACACATAGTTATTTTAGTCCTTTTAGTCCTCCATAAAAATTGCAAGGCCTCTGCGCCTTCATGCATGCCAACATAAACATTACGTTGTATTCAATTGTTCATGATTCTCCTTTCTCGAATCTACCAAAAAGGAGTACGTCCTGAGCGCTGCATGCTACAGCGTCTACAAAATTAATACTCAGATTAATCATCCCATTATTTATCAAGAATTATTTGTGTTCTTTTCGACGTTTGCGTGTGCCACGCGCTGTGGTACCACCCCTATCAGAACGCCCCATACCAAAGTCAAAACTGATGTGATGGTCCTATCCAATAGTGAAAACCCGATCGCAATTGGAGCAGTGGTTGCAAAGTAATTGGCTTCTGGAAAGCGTCTGTATGGACGGATCGGGCCGGTTCGGGCTGGTTCGGGCCGGTTCGGGCCGGTTCGGACCGGGTCAAATGTACATTTGTCTGGTGAGTTGACGAGAAACCTCACGGACGCTTCGCGCCCGCTCGGTAATGAATCACAACTTTTTTATATTTCAAAAATAATTTGTTTGGGAAATTAAAGAAAGAAACAAGTACATATACTTCTTTCGGAGCTCAAGGTCAGTATTTTTTCTCCTCTATTGAAAGCACAACATATCGGACGCCCCCCCCCCCCGTTACAAATAGGGTTAAGGCTGTGTGCCAGCATTTGGCCGACACGACCGATGATGAATGGGTCTCTCGAAAACATGCAGACTTTGAGCCGATATCAGCCCGATGCTTGGTAGGACGACGGCCCGAGTTTCATGTATTTCGTTTCAAACGCAATATTCCACGTTTACGTGGTATGAGCATCATTCGAAAGTTAAAAGAAAACGTTCAAAACGAATAGCAATTATTTCATTTATTAACGTCTAACCGTAATATGTGAGATGAGTTGTACAGTAATCAGCAATCAACGGCAACAACCATGGTAACAACTATTCTTAGTTTTGGTGCCTCGTTTTCCATTCCAAGGGATACCTATTGCATGGGTTGACTGATTAATACGATAATTTGATGAGGAGTCACTAATTGCAGGTCACCTATTTTATTAATGAAATCGTTTTTGCATCGAAAACGAAACGTCCCACAAAATGATTAAATAATGTTTTTGTTTGATTGTGTAAGGGATATGATGGCTCTAATTGAGCCCTTGACCCATTGGCGCATCCAGAACCTCCAAAAACGTCGCTTTGAAGAACTGTCTCAAAACTCGTCCGACATTGTGTGCTTTTGTAAACAAAGTCATGTTGGGCGGAGCCGAGGGTGGGGCGTTCTAGTGGGAGGTTGGATTGGGACACCCCCTACTTTTTTTTCCTCGATAATTGGCGGCGTGCAGCACCGCCGTTTCTGGCACAGCTGTTTCTGCATGAATTGCGCACCTTAAGTAAGCATTTTGACTAGGGTCATCTCAGGTGAGGTCACTAGATCACGTCAAGTGGTCCCACCTCCAAAGAAGTTTGTGGTCGAGCCACAGCCAGTGTTTGACTGAGCGATGTGACAATTTCGACATGAATTTAGATGAGCTATCTGACGGTATTTGTAGATTTTGCCTAATCCCCATTGGAGCCGAGTTCGGGGGTGGGGGCGTCAGATGCCTCCCCTTAGCACGATTAAGCTGGCGCCGAGCACCGGCAGGGCGCGGATTAAGAACTGCTGTAAAACAAGTTATCTCTTGTATAAGCTGTTTAGATCTTCCTTCAGGAAATGTGTTAATGTTCGACCGATTTAGTTGTATTGTTAAAGCTATGGCGCCGGTGGACCCTTGGTTCCGTTCCTGTTCGGTCCCCAAATCGTTTTCAAAAATCGACATCACAGGCATCACCTTCGATGATATGGACCTGTTTAAATTTACCATTTTGTATTTAGCTTCATTAAATTGTATTATTCTACTATTTTATTTCTGTTTTAGACTTATGTTTGTCATTATCGCACTTAAAAATGTATCAGTACTTATCAATAGGTACGCTTAACCAGGGACGTAGCCAAGGGGGGGCACGCATCCCCCCCCCCCCTCCCTGAGCAAACCAATTTACACTAGATAAAATGCGAATTTGCTGACGACCCGACCCTACCCCCCGCCCTGGTCAACAGCATTTAGGTGAGGAAATATATGATTCTTCCACTGACGTGCCCCCCCCCCCCCCCTGCAAAAAAAAAAAATAATGGATACGTGCCTGCGCTTAACCATATGCCTTAGCAGCATGCTTTTTCGAATTGCCCCCCCCCCCCCCAGTGAGAATTCCTTAGCCGAGGCCCTGCCGTCCTGGGTTGATCAACCCTGGCAGATTTGGGGAACCACCAGCTCCGGATCGGCAACCGGACGCCTCTATAATGAAGCCAAGGCGTGTCGGCGTGGTCTTGCCGATGTTTGGTTTGTTGTTAGTGCCGACATGGATCGCGGGACATACACAAGGAAAATACGGACGGCCGACTGACAGACTGACCACACCTGGAATCGACTGGTGACGGAGCTTCAGCATTCAGCTTTTGAAGTACTGGAAATGTAAAAAACCTACAGTGGCGGCGCGTCCATTAACCCTCGCCAGTGCAGGGGTTGATGCCACCCCCTCGGTTTTTCGGGAATAACTCGCGTAAATATCAACCGATTACGATGAAACTTTCAGTACCCTACTAATGAACAATTTGACACATATTCTAAAAAATTAAGTTGTAGGTAACATGAGCCATGACCTTTGACCTGTTTTGCAAGGTTATGTCAGGCGCAACTGGCGTCTCGTATTATTGATCCTTGTAACTTGTGCAGTTTCATAAGTGTGTGTTGCTCAGGAAGCATATGCACAGGTGTTTCCAGGTGACAGTTGTGATTTCCATTGAGATTGTGACCTGAATTGACCTTTTCAGAGGTCAGCCGAGGTCACTGACCTCCAATGACCTCATATTACTTTTTTGGCTTCTGGCTGTTTCTATGACATTTTGTGACGCTGATTTCAAATATGGGATCCATTTTACATAATTATACGTTCCAGTGGGGTCATGCGCCCCAACAGGTCAACCGAGGTCACTGACCTTAAATGACCTGCCATGACCTGACATGACCTTTTTTGGAATTTGGCAGTTTCTAGGACATTTTGTGACGCTGATTACGAATTTGGCACCCATTAAAGGAAATAGTTCACCTTCAACATGGGATTTTGAACTGAAATAGCAGTTTTGTAGCCCGTGTTGAGAAATCCTTATCTGCAACTTTTCTTGGCTGAATAGACTCTCCAGCCGAGGATATTTGACTTTGTGGCGAAGGAATGCGGCGCATATATGATATACCGTACCGTCTGAGAGTGCCAGCACTGGTCTGAGCATGTGCAGACCAATAACGCACACCATAACAATAATAATTTACGACCTTCTGTCCTGAATTGGCGCAATGTAGGACCATTTTTGAAAAGAAAAAAAGAAACTTTATTAAAAAAATATCATAAAATCGTGTTCTGAAGAAAAAAATCCGAAGGTGAACTATTTCCTTTAAGCATTATGATATGCTCATTCACGATTCTAGCTCGATAAAATTCAATTTGTACGCATTTTCAATTTTGGTGACATTTGGGTCATTGGCATGGCCTCAGAGGTCACCTAATGACCTAGGACCTTCAAATCTAGTATCAATGACTTTATCTCGTAACAAGAAACACGCTCGTTTTTAAATCGAAGCTCTAGCCCAATTAGGGACAAAACGCTAGGGGGTTGTACCTTCCCCGCACGGTCACGCACTGATCGGACGCTGCACGGGCGAGGGTTAAGGCACTTTGGGCAGTCCCTAACCAAAGTTCAGACCCTATTCTTACACTGTTTTGTAAGAATTTCGTCGTCTAAAATCATAAGAAAATACTACAGAAAGTTTTCTTGACATACATATTTTGCGTTCAAATGGCAACAAATTGACCATGATAAGATTGCGTACTAAGATTTACATTACTACATGCTTATGATACAGTTTTAATTTAGCTGCATTCATGCTTGTTTTTCCGTATAAAAAACAAAGGCTGCCAAAGCGGCGAAAACTTGGGCACTAAGGCACGCCTAAGCCAGCTTAAGCCAAAGTGTTGGGCTAAAAATATTGGCTAGGACCAGTATATCGCCAATATTTTTGGCATAAATGATACGGCCTCACCATTTGCGCTTAAAGCGGCCCAAACAAATGCTCGTGTTTATCGTGGGGCATGCACTAACAGAGCTGGAGTTTTCGCGGTAGTTGGCCGCCAGGGACCACTAGTGAGCCAGGGTGTTATGGCGTCGCAAGCAAGCAAGCAAGCATTTCACGCTAAATATTTATGTATTTATAAATAAATAAATAAATATTTAGCGTTAAAGGCGGCCGCACACTACGCATTCGGCGCCCGATATCACTGCGAAATTCCGCCTCGGAAAATCGCGGCGATACCGCTGAATATCGTCTTTGTTCCGGCGGATTCGGCGCTGTCTGCTCGCGAGATTCCACCCCGCCGACCTACAGCATGTCACAACCTGTGCCTGCAGCCTGTCCCAAGGTAGATTAATGATGGCTATTTTTCGACGAAGATGTAAGTTTAGAACCACGAAACTTTTACATAATAAATTGCACAGCGGCAAGAGCATGCTGTGCAAAATTTGTACCTCCGTCTTGCATAGATTCGCCACTGTTAGCCTGATCAATTTTGCTGTCCGCGGCGTTCAGTCGCTGTAAAAAGCTCGTTCGAATCAGCTTTTTCCGCCGGTCCGCAGATGGCCTGCCGACGACATTCGTCCGCGACTAAAGTTAAAATTATCACGCCGTCTCGCGGCGTCACATCAGTGGACATCGTCATAACGAAGCCACCGCCATCGTCCTCGGTTCGTTGTAACGGTGAATTGAATGAATAGCATGTTTAGCTTCGTATTCTCTACAAGGACCACCGCCTATGTTTCTGGGTTTTATCAGGCAAATCCGTACAAATTTCGCGCCGTTTCGCGGCGCTAAATAACAAGTACCTACTATAGCATGAAAGTCCACAGTAAAAATGTTGCAAAGGCGCAATGCTGCAAAGGCGCATACACGCATAAAAAATGGGGTACATTTTTTTCGTCACTTCAGCCGACCCCCCCCCCCCCCCCCTCCACACACACACACTCAAAAATTATCGGTGACGCACCTGGGTACACCTGCTCTGACAATTGATATAGTTTTGCTCAGTGTAAGGCAATGTCGGAACAATACAAACTGCAAGCTGACATCTTTCTTTTTTCGATATCCCAAAAGGTCGAAAAGCTTTAAAAAAATAGAAATCGTGTGGTTGCAAAATAAAGTGGCCCAAATCCGGGAATACATTATAAATTGGGGGTAGGTAAGGTCCGCTAAAAACGCCCCCCCCCCCTCCAACCCCAAAACGTCCGGCTGGATCCAGCCTTGGCTTAATGTGGGCTAACTTCCGTTGCATCTCAAAAGAGGTGTGGAAATTCGCATAGTCATGGGCGTAACTTTGCATGTGGTTGGTGTGGAAAGCTCCACACCATCTTGAAAGTTGGTGTAGAAAATCCACACCAACTTTTATATTCATTGCTTATGACATTCTCAGCAAGAGTTCCCCCAAAAACAATGTTCAACAGTTGGGACGCAGGAATGTCGCCACACAATTTGGAGTGTGGGGGGGGGGGGCAGCTAAGTGGCTGTCTCTCTACTCCCACAGGGTTAATGTTAAAATCCTGCTATTCTTAGGGGGCTGGAGCGATCCTGGGGCCGGACCCCAGGCCCCTCCGGTGGCGACGCCCATGGTTGAGAGTAGACCACTGGCGGCCGCAGAGAGTCGGGGGGGAGGGGGACGGGGCCCATGGCCTCCCCTTTGGCTCTCAAAAGTGGGGCCATATTGTCTTTTTCCTTCCCCTTGCCAGTATCGACCAGAGCTTATTTTATAATTGTAACATCCTATGTCCATCAAGACAGCCCAGGTTCAGCCCAGGTCCAGCCCAAGTACGGGTCACCTCTGATGGAGCTGCAATTTGCACAGAATATCCGCCAGGGGTCCAGTAGTCAACGCCTAGCAGCATTCGGTGTCACACATTTTGTGCTCTGACCTTCAGAGGTCAAGAAAGGTCACCAGGTCAAATTTTACACAGCACAATGTGGCCTACCCAGACATGGTGTCCCATCTGGCGAACTAGCGACTCCCGGGCGGACGCAGTAGAGATCCCCATCCAATAGGACAAACATGTGTTTATGGAAGATATCCAGCAATTGAAAGTAATCTACCAATCGCATCAGAAATGTAATAGCGGAGCAGGATAACCAGTTCCATTAGCCACCGGACGAATGTGCTCAAGTTTCTTTACATGTATAGCTGTGTCCGCACTTTTGAATAACGTAACCCTTGCAGCGGCCAAAATACACTGAACGCATGGATATTAGGCCCCAGGTTCGTCTTTCTTCAAAAATGTAAAGCCTGCAACCATAAGCTTGACATATTTGGATTACACCTGTAAAATATAAAAACTATATGTAAAAAACCACATCCGCAGTTTTTTCATTAAAACAAAAATGTTCGGAGGTTTGCCGCTCGCCGCTGATTGGCAGCATTTTATTTTCGTGAGACATTTAATTACATCTCTTTTTTCACATTGGACTGGACAAAAGGCGACCGTCTTATGGTCCACTGTCTCACCTCAGCCATGTTAAATTTTGGAACAGTTTAAAACTTGTACATTGAAGAGTTTTTATTTTCGCGAAAATAAATAATTGCTTCAAACTTCAGTATCTTTTAAAGGTATATTGCCACCTCCGGAGGATTTCTAAAAAGCAACTTAAATGAATGGTGGGGATCAACAATCGTGTATGCTCAAGCTCAAACTTGCTCCTGCAGTACCTAAAGCAGGGTATCGGCAATTTGTTATTTATTTATTCCTGAATCCAAACGTTGGACCCAGCTGTGCTCAGTATGTTTGGATAAGAGCGGCCGGATGGCAACTTAAATGAATGGTGGGGATCAACAATCGTGTATGCTCAAGCTCAAAATTGCTCCTGCAGTATCTAAAGCAGGGTATCGGCAATTTGTTATTTATTTATTTCTGACTCCAAACGTTGGACCCAGCTGTGCTCAGTATGTTTGGATAAGAGCGGCCATCCGGCCGCTCTTATCCAGTTTGGTTGTGAAATTGGCGCCCGCCCAAAGCCGAAGCGTCCGAATTCGCCGAGACTTGACCTTGAAAAGTATATCTGTGTTATAAGGTATTGGTCACAAATCTCCTACGGCAGGGCCTATTTTAAAGGAAAACCACTGGGGGGAGGGGCAAAAAGGTACCCCCATTTTGGGGGGCATCTTTTTGTGGCAAAAAGGTACCCTCCATTTTTTTTGCTCCGCGTATTTGGGCCGGACACCTTTTTTTGGTATTCGAGCTTAAGAAATTCACTTTTTGAATTCACAAACATCGATTTTGTGGACATTTTTCCGAGAGAAAAAATGGGGGTCAAAAACCCACAAAATCACAAATCTGAGATAGCCATTTGGAAGAGAATGTCATGTCCTTCTTTTCGACGTTTTTTGTATTTCCAATTTGCTTTGAAGCTCTATTGTTTACGATTTGTTCAAACATTTATTGTTTTCCACCAGAAATGGCATGACATGACGTCATTAAAAGGTTATTATCTCCCAAAAAAAATACATCAATTTAATTGAAGTTTGGTAAGAAAACGTACAATTGATGCAGCATAAGGTACTGAACGTTTCACATTGATTTTTGATAACAGTTTTGAAGTTGTTGAGAAAATCCGGGAGGGGGCAGAATCTATACTCTATTTCGGCGCAGATGGTCATCAAAAATGACGCGTTGCTTTTTTCTTCTTTTTTTTCTTCTTTTTTTTCTATGCCGCCACCCAAGAGCAGGTGACCAGGAGTGCCCCCTCCCTCTATCCCAACGACCCACAGCACCTTAACGTTAACACCAGAAAACATAATAAAGCAAGTCGCGGCACTCCCAGCTAAGAAATGGAAAGAAACGTAAATAAGCTTAAGAAGGAGAATAATCCATTATTAGATAGTATAAAGTAAAAATAAGAGAAGGCCAAAGTAGTCATCACTGAATACAGTAATTGACCGCCCCTACTTCCCTGGGAACCACATTCATTCAAACTTGCATTAAAGATGTTACTACCACACAAAAATCAAACACTGCAACATTTCATTCAGGATGTTAGTAAAGGGAAAGGGATCAATTATATTGGAAACATCCTAGCCTGGTCAAAAATCGGCGTGAGTTCAAGTGCTGGGGATCCAAACAGGCCACCCAACTAAGCAGAGCTTGTTGTTGGGCGGCCTAATGGAACCAGCTCCAGTAGAGTTGGTGACATTCATATTGACAGATACGTAAACATCCACTCTCAAACTTCACATGCATGCATATATCTTATATTGTATGTTATGTTGTATAAACAAATCATACACACATCCACTCTCACACAAATGCACTAATGCATGACCACGTGCATACAATGAACAAATTGTATACACTGTTGCATAGTTACAGTCAGGAATCAATGCAATAACATAATGTATGCATGCATATTGAACACACATATACATATACACACATACACATACATACGCATACATACATACACATACATATACATACACACACATACACACTCATGCAAATATACTTATATTTGCATACACATACATACATATACACACACATATATACATGTATACACACATACACACACACACATACATATACACATACACACATATACACACATATACATACATACACACACATATTCATATTCTTATGAATTCATACATTATGTTGAATATATGTTGTATAATCAAAATTTACTACACCTATGATATGTAGTGCAATGCAAAATGAAATGTACTGTATTATTACGGTGTTGTAAAGTTGCAGGAGTTTTTATTCTTAGTATTGACTAAGAAAGTAATTCTTAGATAATTGTTTAATAATAGACTTTGAATCAGGAATCATTTGTATTAATGGAAACATTGGTCCTATTACTTTGTTCCATAGCCTCGGTCCAGCCCATGCAACAGTGTGAGTTTTGTATACTTCGCAAGAGAATATTTCCTCAAGATGGTGAATGGTTCGGCTAGTCCTACTAGGGTGAGCTATAGCAAAAATCTGGTCTATTACATGAGGCAAATCAAACTTGAGTTTCCTGTGCATCAATAATAGCATTTGTTGGTTTCCAATGTCTTTCACACGAAGTAGCTTTAGTTTTTTGAAAATTGGAGCAGAATGTGCTAGTCTAGATTGCCCATCTACTATTCTAACAACTCGTTTCTGTAATTTCTCCATTGTATTTAGGTGAAGAGAGTATGTGTTGCTATACAGAAAACAGCAATAATTCACGTGAGACAAAAAGAGGGAGTTGTAAAGCAACAACAGATGATCGGAATCGAGAAAATATTTTACTCTGCTGATTATGCCTGCATTTCTACACAGAACTGCGTAAAGCTTAGCAATGTGTGTATTCCATTTCAAATCATCATCAATAAATACGCCAAGGTATTTAACAGTTTTTACACGCTTAATGTCAGCACCATCCGATTGAAGTGATACTGCAACTTGTATCTTTGTGTTAGTATAAATCTGATAATATGTCTTATCAGTATTTAGAGTAAGCTGGTTTGCTTGAAACCATTCTGCTATTTTTGGCATAAGAATGTCTAAAGTATTTTGCAATTCATGTTCGTTTCTACCTTCAACAAAGATAGCAGTGTCATCAGCATATAAATACGAGGTCATTTGATCGCATATATGCGGAAAATCATTTATATATAATATAAATAGAAGCGGTCCTAAGATTGATCCCTGAGGGACTCCGATTCCATTCGAAAGGAAATTTGATCTAGATTGATCTATTTGGACACATTGTGTGCGATCAGTTAGATATGATTTTATCATATTGTATGCATCATGTGTTATTCCATAGCTCTGTATTTTTTTAAGTAGGATATCTATGTTTACCGTATCAAACGCTTTACGTAAGTCTAGATATATACCACATACAATACTACTTGATTCAAGTGCACTAGTTATTTTATCTTGGAGAAGGAGTATAGACATATAAGTGGTCATGCCTTTTCTAAACCCAAACTGGTTTTCGCTAAGGATATTATGTAAAGCCAAATGGTCATTTAAACGGGTGTAAATTAGTTTTTCTAGAAGCTTAGAAATGACAGGAAGCAGGCTAATCGGTCTGTAATTATTGAATTGTTGCTTATCACCTGCTTTATAAATCGGCTTCACAACAGCCTTCTTTAACAAATTTGGAAATGTGTTCTGTTTTAAACAAAGATTCATAAAATGAACAACCTCACCTATAATTGCCATGAACGTCGCTTTAAATATTCGTGTATTTATTTTATCATGACCACCACCTACTATCCGCATATCGTTCACAATTTTCTTAACCTCTTCTTCATCTGTATTTGTGAAGGTATCAAGGGTGTTTCCTACAAAGTTAGGAATGCAATTTAGCGGGCTACTATTTGTATGACCTGTGCTATTTTTTAATTCTTTACCGATACTTGTAAAGAAGGCGTTGAAACTTTCAGCGATTTCTTCAGCACCTCGAACTAAACCATTATTCGTTTTGAATGCTTCTGGCATTTTTTCACTTTGGGGTGAGCCTTTAGAAAGTTGATTAAGAATTTTCCATGTTTTTTTGGGGTTGGCAATTTTAAGTTCATTGTGTATATACAATCTTTTAGATTCCCTAATAATTCTGACAAGAACATTACGGTACCTGCGATATTGTAGAATGTTGACACGAGTCACGCAGTTATTTTTCAAAATAAATAATTCATTTTTCCTATTAATTGATGCAAGTATCCCAGGGGTAATCCAAGGTTTAATTGGCGTGTTTTTCGGGCAGGATTATAGGTAAAGCTATATCTATTAATTCCTGAAAAGTAGGCCTGGGTTATTCTCTCACATGCAACATTTGGGTCTGTTACATGAGAAAAGTCATGTAGTTCAGCTTGAAGGTGTAATTGTAAATCATCTATTTTCTTGTAATTAAAGGATGTGATCTTAACTCCATGCCTAATCACCTTAGCCTTTTCTATATTGAATGATAAGTATATTGGGAAATGGTCAGATAGATCATCATGCACTATTCCTGAACTGTCTGCATGTGTTATATTGTTGCAATATATATTATCTAACAGGGATAGTCTATTATCACTCTGCCTAGTAGGCAAAGGTATTAAAGGAAGAAATCCATATGATGAGAACATGTTAAAAAAAGCATCAACATTAGGATCACCATCAATGTTGAACAAATCAAAGCTAAAATCGCCAGCAATGATAACAGAGGTTGCTAACTCAGAAACTGTGTCCAAGATATGTGACATGTGTTCTATAAACAAAGTTGGACACGTGTTTGGGGTCTGTATATTTGCCCGATTATTACCTTTGAGCAAGGTAGATTGCATTGTACAAATACAGACTCTGTACCAACCAGACTATTCAAAGGTAGGCGAGTACAGGATGTTACACAATCGTTACGTATGTATACAGCTACACCACCACCTGTTCGTTCCGTGCGATTTTCAAAAAATGCAGTATACCCTTCCATATTTCGAAATTTTTCAACGCCATCTTTCAACCATGTCTCAGAAATACATACAATGTCCCATTGTATACCAGAATGGTGCAAGAAGGTAACAACTGCTTCAAATTTATCACTATTTAATATAGATCTAACATTAAGATGCAAAATGGACAATTTTCCTGTGTCAGGCTTACAAGGGGAAGTTCCTGTGGTTGTGAGAGTGTAATATTTACATTCCATCCTTAGGCTCTCAAATTTCTGATGCACATGTGAATCAAAATCTGTGTCTACATCACGAAATGGATGAAATATCTTATCATATAAACGGTACAGTTCATTACGACTAAGTGTGTTCAATGGCATGCAAAATAAGTTACACACAGAAGGTGTAAATGAAAGGAAGAAAAGTTGGACTAACTCAAAGCTGAGATGGTGTTTGGAATGAGTTTATAATCTCACTTTAATCACTGCTGTAGTGCACCCAAGGAATGCACACAGCATAACACACACATACATAACAATACATCAGTTACACATAGGGTCACTGCTGCGTCCTCTTTAGGACATAGGCTCATGTCTGGTCGGCTATTATCCTGGCTTGTGATGGGTGGGTCACATACCTGAGGGTAAGTAATATGACTATCCTATCGTATTATGCATTATTTATGTATTATGTATGTACCATATTGTGTATATTATGCATCATGCATTATGCATTATACATTGTGCATTATATATTTTGTATTATATGTCCCTGAAGTATCACATACCCATTATATGTAGTATGTGTATTATATGAGATAGGATCAATGTTATATGTAATAATATGCAAGGTATTGATATGCACCCTGTGTACTATCAGTTGTGTATACTATGGATATATTATATGTATTACGCATTATGTATTATGCATTATGTATTATTTATTTGTATTGTATGCCCCCAAAAATATCACATACCCATTCTATGTATTATGTGTATTCTATGGGATAGGATCAATGCTATATGTAATAATATGCAAAGTATTACTATGCATCCTGTGCACTACCAGTTATGTATACTATGGATATGTATTGTGCTGCGAAATTTACATCAGTTATGCATATGTATGCACACTATGCGCACCACTCATGCGCAATACTATATGTAATACTATGTAATAACATATACTAGCAAACATTCACAGTATACTAACCACCAATATTATGTGTAATATTTGCTTAAGTTATCAGTAGGATTATTTAACTGATAAGTATGAGAAGACAAGTGCATGCGTAGGTCCGGGCTGGCTGAGTGGAAGATGGAAAGAAGAAAAAAAAAGAGGGAAGAAAAAAACAAGAGAAAAAAGAGAAGAAAAAAATGAGAATGTGGTTATATAAACACAATGCTGGAAGAGCCTATCTACTTTTTGTATTTCGTATTTTTTGTTTTTTATATATTTTTATCATCAACACAGGTATACACTAGTCATGAACTTGAAGCTGATGAACACTAGTCATGCTCTTGAAGAGCCTATCTGCTTTTTGTATTTTCTATTTTGTGTTTTTTATAATATTTTTCAATACAAGATACATACTACATTAGACATTTCAATGTTGATATACAAGGCATAACAAGTATGAATACTGCAAATGGTTTCTGATAGGTAAGAAATCACCTGCTTTCAACATGTGTTACCATATTAGAATGCTAGTACTAAGCCTCAAGCATGTAGGAAGCCCAATGTTCAATTGCAATGCTATTGCATTAGTCCTCCATCTATCACCTGATAGGAAGGTTATGAGTTATGACCATCCACACAGCATGCCACATTAAAATAGCCTTTCTGCCAGGCTAGGTGCACTTGGCACTCACGCATACAGCATTCAGGTTAAAACAGATAAAATGGCCTTTCTGCCAGGCCAAGTGCATTTCGCACTCATTCACAACATCATACAATGGTTAAAAGTGTATAAAATAGCCTTTTTGCCAGACTAGGTACCAGTGGTACTCATTTATTCTTTCACAGACATGGAAACCATGTTAAAATAGCCTTTCTGCCAGGCCAGGTACCAGAGGTACTCATTCATCATATACACATACAATATACATTATACCACCATGTCAAAATAGCCCTTCTGTCCAGCTATGTGCATGAAGCACTCATATACACTGTCATGCCTTGCACATATTGTCTTTTGACAAAGAACATTTATCCAATACCATTGCAAGCTTGTGTCAGAACAATGTCTGGCAGTCACTCTAGAACAATGCATCACCCACGCAAGATACTCAGAACAGCAATCCAGACAGGCACACATGATTGAAATTGTAGCATGATTGCAAAAGCCTATTAATTGTTATTATCCTTGAATGCATAACAAACAATATGCTGATATTAAGATGCACTTAATCTGAAAGGATAAACCTATTTTATAGTGAGGTACCTACTGTCATATGCAAATCATAATCATGGTAAAGAATTTATTGTAAGACATACTGCAAAAGCTATTACATCATTCCACAAGGAATAAACATGGTTTTACATGTTTGGGGAAGCAATATACAGGATATTGGTCACAAACAAATAGTGAAATAATGGATTATGACAAGAGAAAAAACAAACTAAAGTACATTATAAAGTGTAACAATAATTAAATAAAGCTGATGATGCACCTATAAATTGGACACAGACAAATAGCGAGATCCAGGATTACGACATGAAAATAATTGGAATAAATTGTCAAGTAAAAAAGAAAACTATGAATAGAATTTAAGTACAGTACGAAGAAGAATATAACACCTGTGTGTAAGTGACTCAGCCAGCCCAAAACTCAAACATACAGAGTCAAAGCACAAAAATCATGACAAGTTTACTTTGTGGCCTGTCGTCTGCCAGTTTGCCTCCTACTCGATCCCACCACCAGCTCAGACAGATCAGCAGTACGACTTGCCACACGACCCTGTGGAATGTTTGCTAAGGTTTGTGATCTGTGTAGGTTGTCTGAGGTGGGGTGAGCTACTTTGTTGGGGGCTGTCTGCACTGTTTTGAGAACATCATCCTCAGAGCCAAGGCTCAATTAGAGCATACTTCTTATCACGTGAGTTTCTGGCATAGATCATTCCGTTTTTGGTGTGATAGTTCACTATCTGTCCATTTTCACGCAGCTGACCAAGAACTTTCACCATGTTGGCCCTTTTCTCAGTTAGGTTTTCATGTATGATGATTTTGGTGCTGTCACCCTGCGCCTGATCAAATCTAGCCTGGTATACTGCTTCCCTGTCCTCCATGTCCTGAAATTTGACCAGAACCCTCTTTTTGTTTTTCAGCCTGTGACATGCCACTATCGTCCCCTGCATCGTCCACTATCGTCCCCTTCAGTTTGTCCTTGATGATTTCAGCCGCAATGGCTCTTGTTTCGGTAGATGTCTCAAAATGGTCAGAGGGGGAAGAGGGATCCCATTTCCACCCAGAATCAGGGAGGTTTTTCTGTTGTACTGCTCATTCTTTTCTGTTGCTCTTTCCATGTTTGTGACCCTTACCTTCAGGCAGGAGTTTTCCTCTTTCAGTTCAGCCAACTCAGAAACTATAGCAGCATTAGCCTGCTCAAACTCTGCCCTAAGGTTATCAGTTGCCTGTTGTACAGCCTTGCTAATAACAACCTCAATATCCTCCATACTAACACCCATCCCGAACACCAACAAAATAAATCATACTAGACTAACAGCAATTTAAACCACCTCAGCCTGAGGCAGCAAATGGCTGCCAACAGGTGCAAAAGATATCTTACCTACAGTAAATAAATAAGAAGACAACTAAGAGAAGAAAAAACTACTCAAGAAATTGCAACGAAAAAAGACTGAGATGAATTGATATAAGTACTAAACCCCGAAAAGCAAACGATATCCTGCGTCACTTTCACCACCGATGCGCCGCGTCCACCCTCGACAACGCCCTGTGAACGAGTGATTTGTCGCCATGCCCTTTTTTTACTCGCTTTTGTGGAAGTAACTTTTCGGGACGCGTGACAGCGGTGTGTACAAAATGCACGTGTGATTCTCACGAAGGTCCCAATGCAGTTGCTGGCACTAGGCCCTTTTTTTACTCGCCAATATTTTGATCCAGCCCAATATAAATGATATTGGGAAAAATGACCGATTTACAAACGGCAATTATGAAGCACTGGATAACAGTGATGGGATAAATGGCACATGCATCTGTGCATTGTGCATTGTAATTTGATGTAACATTTGATGTAATTTGTCGCCATGTGATGGCGTCTCAATCTTTCCCGAAACAAACAAAAAACTTACGTAAACAGTTTGAGTTGTGACCGAGGTGGATGGAGTAAACAGTTGTGCATCGGATGGTGTGATTATTTTTGGAGATTGGCCATTTTCCATGGGGTGTTTGTGTTGGTGTTTGGTGTTTGTAGTGAAATGTTGTCAATAATTACGTCCATTTTTGTTATCCTTAAGTGCAGTGCCTATGCCAAGCTCCGCCCACTTTGCATCAACAAATTGACGCGTCAATAAATTGATTTTTTTGGACCTAGTGCCAGCAACTGAATGGCAATTGTGCAATCAAAATCAAACAAACTATAGGTAGATACCTAGGTTGAGATAGGTACTTCTAGCTTAACCCGCGCCGTGCCGGTGCTCGTCGCCACCTTCGCCGTGCCGGGGGGGGGGGGGGGGGGGGTAGACACTCACTCTATCTCGTAAACTAAAAGGTTTGGAAAGATGCAGGAAAAGGAGTTCGAAAGCTCTCGACAAGCTCATTCGAAAGTACTTAGATATGTTTTTCCTGAAGCCAATATTGAGGTCACCAGAGGTTGAGAGGTCTACCTCTCACCAGAGGAGAGAGGTCTAAGGTCTACCTCTCAAATTGTTCAGTTTTAGGACTTCGCTCCAGAAACCCCCAGGTATCACAGGAAGTATGATAGCTAGAAGAAGACAAAAATGGAAAGCGCTTGAAAAATAAAATCGCCATGATGTCCTCAAATTTTAGCTCCGGTCAATAGTTGAGGCTCCAGAGCTCATCAAATGTCAAAAAGGCTATTTTCTACAAACACAGTTTTTCACGAATAGATTTTTACCTAATAACGACAAGGCAATAATGTTGATGTCATCGTTTTCGTCTCGTCAAGGCGCTTCGACTCATATTAGTTTTGATCAGGTAAGGTTAACTTTAAAAAAAAAAAATACCTCAGGTCAAGGTCATGTATTGATCCAAGTAGGTCATGTTGCATATGGGAAGACGTGCCTCGACAAATCAAACACATTGGTGTCGGTTTCACTTCTTTATCGTCATCATGTCGAGAATTATTGAAATGCAACTGTTGGTGACCTCGGATGACCTCGGCTGACCCTGTGGGGGTCAGTGAACAAAAATGGCACCTAGTTCATCAAGAATGGCCTATAATAACATGATCCAGAAGGAATTAGACTGATATCTTGCGTATCCTTGGAATAGGAAGCATTTGAATATTTCCCCATTGACTTATAATGGGGAGGTCACGAAATTGACCCGACCATAGGTCGCTGATATAAAAAAATACAAGATGGATGAATTGTAGATATATTGACCTTATGAAATCCTGCAAGTGTAAAACGGATCATTCAAAAACTGTGACCGTGGTGCGACCACAAGTTTTTTTTGGAGTTGGGGTCACGTGACCTAGTCTGGTGACCTGACCTGAGATGACCTGATGATTTTTTGTTTGCATTATGTGGGCAATTGATGCCCTAACAGCTGCGCCAAAAACGGCGGCGCTGCGCGTCGCTTTTTTCCCGCTATCCTCGAAAAACCTGAGGGGGTTGTCTAAACACCCCCTCCCCGGCACGGCGCGGGTTAAACCTTATCAGAAGTGTCTGCCCCCTCTCGGATTTTCTCAATAACCTGAAAACTATGATATATATCAACGTGAAACTTTCAGTGCCTTATACTGCATCAAGTCAAAGTCTGTTCACCAACTCTCAATGAAATTGATGGAGTATTTTGGGAGATAATAACGTTTTAATGACGTCATGTCATGCCATTCTTGGTGGAAAAACGATACATGTTTGGAAAATCGTAGAAAATAGAGTTTTGAGGAAAATTGCAAATAAAAACGTCAAAAGAAAGCAAATGACCATTTTTTTAAGGCAATCTCGGATTTCCCAAATTAGGGATTTTTGAACCCCGAAAATGAGAAGAAGAAAAAAGTGTTTTATGTTAATTTTAAATGTGAACTTCTTAAGCTCGAATACCAAAATAAGGTGACCGGTCCAAATCCGCGCAGAAAAAAAATGGGGGGTACTTTTCTGCCACACAAAAAAAAATGTTTTCCCCCTCCCAAATAAAAAACGACGGTGGCGAGGTCTCTGCACCTCACCTGGCCAGTTTGGTGGCGAGGTAGTGTGTCGGTCCGACGGAGCGAGCCCGCTGGTTCAGCCGACACAGGCCGTGCGGGAGACAGGCGGGATCCTCGCCCTGCTGTAGGAACAGCAGCGCCATCTGAGCCACCAGCGACACACCCCGCTCGTCAATCTCTGAAACATGGGAAAGTCAGATCAACATCTGCGTCATTTTAGATAGTTAACAATATCACATCTCATCAGGCATCTCATCATCATGTATGAAGATGAAAGTGGTCACCTTTGTTCGATCGCTGCTGCAGAGTTATCTCAATCTGAAAACGATGGTTACCTTGAAGATGGATCGTAAACGATGGTAAATTGTTGCCTCGTCGCAAAATAAACATAACTCGCTGTTCAAGGAATTAATTAAAAAAACGCTCGTTCCATTACATGATTTTGATAAAGTAATGCACAATCCTTAAAAAAATGATTAATATTATGTCGTCCATTTCAGACTCACCCAGCCAGCCGAGTCCATCGAGGTAGCGCCCTGAACTTCTATCCATCTTGTTGGCCAGTGCGGCCAGATACAGCGCGTACGCTATGAGTGCCCCGAGGGCGGCGAACCCAGCGGCAGCGCCGACCACACCGGAGAAGCAGTCTGAACTATCTTGGCTGAATAGCCGCGGGGCCTGGAACGGCTACAAAGCAGATCACATGTCAGGAAAACACAAAGCTGTAAAAAAAAATTAGCATCGAAATACACGACCGAAATTTCTGAAAGCGATTGTAATGGGGTGACCCAATATTACTGGGGCTATCGGGAGGTGTCTATTTCCACTTAAAAAAATGGCGGGTATCTCTTTCCACTTTAACGTCTTTTGGCCCTTTAAACAAATAACAAAATATTTCCAGTTTCGGTACTAAAAGTAAGACTAGGTATGTATTAAAACTCCTTCAAACATGCTTGGGAACTCTGCACAGTAACGTTTTTCATCTCTGTCGCACACAACTCACATCTCTGGCCTGGACAGACCCCCAGCGTCGTCTCCCGCAATCCACTCGGCCAGCTGACAGGTCGCGAAGTCGCGTTCACGGTCGTGTCGGCAAAGTTGCGAGCGTGCGGCGGACCTCGGAACACCTGCGTCACGTCTGCCTCGAACTCGTCCAGCTCGCGGCCGAAGCTTCGTCCGGTTCCATTCATGAACAGGATGGAAATTGCGACTGTCGCCAGCGCTGTGCCGCCAGCGAGAACTCCCAGTCGGTCGAGGTCACTGCAGTCCTCTTCCTGGCTGTAACTGTATGAGGCTGGCTGACAGTTGCACGAAGACTGTTGATACCCGTTGGAGGGAGACTGGTAGCTACTGTGGCAAGGCTGATAACTATTGTAGGAGGACTGGAGACCGCCGTCTTCTGCCACAGAGCGCAGGTCAGGGTACAGGTCGGGGTACGATGAAGAGTACAGGTCAGGGTACGCGCCCAGCGCCTCCGGCTTGGGCAGCTGTTCCTCTTCAGCAGCGGCGGTGCCCAGCATCAGCACCAGCACCAGCAGCAGGCCGCGGGTCAGCAGCAGGGTCAGCAGCTGGGTCAGTGTCGGCGGACGGTGGACGGAGGCCGAGAGGGACATGACGGTCAGAGGAGAACTGCCAGCCGCGGCAGCTGCTGATGTATGTAGCTCGGTCGGCCGCCGTCGTCTGCGCCGCCCGTCTTCAGACGCGGGAGACCAGCGAGGCAGGCCGCGAGCCCAGAGACATCTAGTGGCACGACTGGATGAGGAAAATATGAGGAAGGTGACGGTGCCGGTTACGCTATTTCAATAAGGAAGGTGTTCACTGTGGGCTGCGATGGAGCTATTTATTACTTGAATAAACTAAACTAAACTATTCGGTGTACAGAACGGAGTAACGGAGCTTTATACCGGTAGGTACGTAACAATGCTCAAAGAGTGTTGAGACATGAAGAGTATTAGATGCAGATGTCTATCCTTATATTAATGATCTATAAATATCGTAAAAAATACACATTTATTATCTTTATGTAAACCATCAATCATGTGTATCATGCTGTACCCGCGCCGGAATATAAAAGTTGCATTCTGTCGGAAGTGACAAAGCTCAAACGGTGCATAAATTTAAGGTTTTGAATCTCGTTTTTCTTCCAATTTTAACCCTCTCCAGTGCAGGGGGTTGATGCCCCCCCCCCCCCTCGGTTTTTCGGGAATAACTCACGTAAATATCAACCGATTACGATGCAATTTTCAGTACCCTACTTTTAAACAATTTAACACATATTCTATAAAAAAAATAACTTGTAGGTCACATGACCCGTGACCTATGACCTGTGTTTCAAGGTCATGTCAGGCGCAACTGGCGTCCCGTAGTAATTATCTTTGAAACTTGTGCAGTTTCCGAGTGTTTTTTGTTCAGGGCATATCCACAGGTGTTTCCAGGTGACAGTTGCGGTTTTCATTGAGATTGAGACCTCTATTGACCTTTTCAGAGGTCAAACGAGGTCACTGACCTCCGATGACCTCAAATTACTGTGTTAGCTTCTGGCAGTTCCTAGGACATTTTGTGATGCTGATTTCAAATATGGGATCTATTTTGCATAATTATATGTTCCACTGGGGTCTGCGCCCCCCCCCCCTTCCCACAGGTCAACCGAGGTTACTGACCTCAAATGACCTGACATGACCTTTTTTGGAATTTGTCAGTTTCTAGGACATTTTGTGACACTGATTTCAAATTCGGCACCCATTTAACATAATTAAATTAAATGTATACGCATTTACAATTTGGTTGAGTTTTGGGTCATTGACATGACCTCAGAGGTCACTTAATGACCTAGAACCTTAAAATTGGGTGTCAATGGCTTCTTATTGTGACAATCAACACGCTCGTTTTTTAATCGAAGCTCTAGCTCAATTAGGGGAGAAACGCTGGGGGGTTGTACCCCCTGCACGGTCACGCACCGATCGGACGCTGCACGGGTGAGGGTTAAGTGAGGCCCTAAACAAGATGGCAAGAGATTCAACAAAATATTTGTAAGCTGGCAGGAGGCCTTCCTAAGCTTTGAAGGAACTCCTAAGTATGAAATAAAATAGGAATTGGTAAAGGATCATATATTTCCTTTTGTGTGAAATGTCACCTTCTCAAGTACCTAGCTAACTCATGCCAGAAAGTACTTGTACAATGCGCATGCCGAGTAGGTGAATGGGGACTGCAGCTTGGTGCTAGTTGCTTCAAGTAAAATGGTATACTGTGCCGGAAGGCTCAATTTGTTGCGGTACAGTCTGCATTCCAGGAACAACAATGGCTTATACGTACGTCTGGAGATTGCATCGTGGTGTTGACGATTTAAAACGAGTGGTAGGCTGCGCCGCAAGCAGGCACGTAGCCAGGATTTCGTCCGGGGAGCAGCGCCTCGAAAGGGCCCTTTCCCGAACGTTGAAAGCGCCCCCTTCCCAAGCGTTGAAAGAACTAAACAAAACGGATGAAAAGGCGCGTCACAAGGATGGAAATCCAGTATGACAGGTATGACATGGGCCATATCAACTTGTAGGAGCTGGGGTTAGCAAACTGCCATATCAACTTTGGAACCAACGACACAAATTTGGAATTAGCTATACCAACTTGGAATATTTGTTAAGCTCAAGACCTGGAACTCTTAAACAAATTGCACTGCGGAGCGGCGCGAAAATTTTGAGTTGTATTCCCTAGACAACTGCATTCTTACTGTTGAAAGGCGCAGGGTCCCTTCAGATCGTTTAGGGGCACCTCCGACCTTCTCAACGCCCTTCCGACCTGTTCAGGGATTCATCTGGGATGCGCGGAAAGACATGATGTGGAGTGAGTGATATATATATATATATATATATATATATATATATATATATATATATATATATATATATATATATATATATATATATATATATATATATATATATATATATATATATATATATATATATATATATATATATATATATATATATATATATATATATATATATATATATATATATATATATATATATATATATATATATATATATATATATATATATATATATATATATATATATATATATATATATATATATATATATATTAAATACAAAGAGGGCTTACTCTAGAAGACAAATTAAAATCGGAGCTTTCAGATATATTGTAACACCCTGACGAAGGGTGTTACAATATGCCCTAAAGTTCCGCTTTAAATATTTGTATTGTGGAGTAAGTCCTCTTTGTATTTAATCTTCATCTGGGATCTCTACGTCCTTTGACCCTTCCGGTCTCACCAGAGACTCTTTGTATTTAATCTTCATCTGGGACCTCTACGTGCTTTTGGCCCTTCCGGTCTGACCAGGGACTCTTTTGACCTTCCAAGAAGCCCCTCTTGCGTGTCAAGAGGCCCATTCGGCCTGTTCAGTGGTCCTTCCGACCTGGCCAGGGACTGCACTGGCTGCTTTGTCGCCCTGCCGACATGCTCAGGGGCCCCTCCGACCTGCCCAGGGGCCCCTCCAGTCTGGCTAGGGGTTTCAATTTGGCATGTTCAGAGGCCTTCTTACCCGCACAGGGGTCCTTTCTGTCTGGTCAGGGTCCCCTCTGATCTCCCAGGGGCCCTCTAGCCTTCTAATGGGCCCTTCAACCTGGTAAGGGACTGCGCTGGCTGCTGTGTCGCCTTGCGACATGCTCTGAGGGCCCTCCGACATGCCCTGGGCCCCTCCGTGCCGACTAGGGGCCCATTCGGCATGTTCAGGGGCCCCTCTGATCTGCACAGGGGCCCTTTTAACTTTCCAGGGGCCCTCTGGTCTGTCCAGGGGCCCTCCAACCTGCTCAGGGGCCCTTATGACCTGGCCAGGGACTGCGCTGGCCGCTTTGTCGCCCTGCCGACATCCTCAGGGCCTCTCGACCTGCTCAAGGGCCCTCTGTGCTGGCTATGGGCCGATTCGACGTGCTCAGGGGGCCCTCTGACCGCCCAGGGGCCCTTTCGGTCTGGACAGGGGCCCCTCTGACATGCGCAGGGCTCTTTTGAACGTCCAAGGGGCCCACTGGTCTTTCAGAGAGGGCCCTGGTGGCCCTAAAGTGCTCTAAACTCTCTAAAGACCACGCTTTGCGTGGTTAAGACCCCATGATATCGTGCTTCGCGCGGTCTCGTCGGCCCTTTTCGTCGCGCTGCGCGCGCCGAAAAGGGCCCTCCCGGCCTCCAGGGGGAGGGCGGCCGCCCCCCCCCCCCCTTGGCGACGTGCCTGGCCGCAAGTCACAAAATATTGCGATACAGCCTACGTATTTTCTACGGAGCGGTAGATATGAAAACTGACCAACGGCAAGCACCGGTTGATAAGACATCGTTTTCTAGTTACTGACAACTCTCAAAACCGGTTACCCACAAAGTTCAAAGACCAAGCACACCGCACGATGGTGTTATTTGACACGATGGTGGCGCTTCCGGTGTTATTTGGTAAGAACATGTTCTCGCCTCAGATATACCAATTCGCGTCATTGTTGTCAACTCCAGAGCAGCTCAAGAAACGTAATTATGGATAGCAGGACCTGTTGAATGCCGGAAAAGGGCCGGCCAAACATCGAGAAGGCGAGATAGAAGCAGGTTATGGTTAAGCAGGTCAATCTCCCCAGCAGGCTATGGAAGTTCCTGCAAACGTGCCTCCAAATGTTGATAGAGAACCGACAGGGCCCTTTACATTCTCGTCTGACGTCTAGGGCTCCTTGTGAAACAGAAGAGCTCCTGTAACAGCCGATACAAAACACTCAAGGAGCAGAAGAACGATGGTGTGCCGGACGCGCGTGCTTGCGTGCTTGCGTATAAGCTTGCGTGGGACGACTTCAACGGCAGAAACCATTCGTTCATCCTGAACCTTTTCTGGGGCCAACACAAGTCGACGTTGCAGTGCTCGTGCTGTGGCCACCAGTCGACCAAGTTGGAGACGTTTTCACACCTCTCCGTACCTATGGCTTCCAGGCCGAGCTGCAGTTCGTTGTACGAGTGCATCGAGCTTTACATGGCTGGGGACACCATCAGCGGCTGGACGTGTCCAAAATGCAAGAGCAGCACTGAGGCCACCAAGCGGCTGGACATCTGGCGCCTGCCGCTCGTGCTCATCATTTACATACAGAGGTTTTGCAACGATGGCCTCTGGCGGAAAAACCAGTCAAACTTGCAATTCCCGCTGGAAAACCTAGACATGCCGCTGGCACAAGTTCGACGACCAAGAGGTGCACCAGCTGAACAACAGTGCCGTGCAGAGCCCGGCCGGCACATCCTCTTCTACTCGGCCATCGACGGCCGGGTTTAGGCTTTAGCGAGCGGCGTGTCTGCCTCTGATACATGTGATACATGTTTGCAGGGACCCATTATGGTTTGTCGTGTGTGTGTGGGTGTGTGTGTGTGTGTGTGTGTGTGTGTGTGTGTGTGTGTGTGTATGTCATATGTGTATGTGCATGTGTATGTGCTTTCTATTCTACCGCATTTTTGTATATAAAATATAAGTTAACTAAATAATTTAAAAAACACTCTGCTAGCGTTTTATATAATAATTAGTTTTTCTAAGGACCCTCATAATATTTTTTAGTTCATGAAATTAAAAATGTAACCCTCTAACATACTGAATGGAGAAAAGCTTGTTCTCTCTCCCCTCCACTATTCTGTCGCTGCTGCTCGTATAGTATGCATTCAAACGAAATTTCACAAATCGTCACCAGATGCTTGTTTAGGTATTCTAATTTTTCCAAGCTAATTTTTTTTTCTATTTTTTCGAGTCCAAAATTGTTCGGCTCTCGCCAGCGCCCACCTTGCCAACCGAAATCCGCCGCCACTGTCGGATGCCACTACAGACTGCAGCAGTAGTATAGATGTCGCTACTAGTCGGAATAGTATAGATGTCGCTACTAGTCGGACTTTCCGTCTGTCGACACGTCGAGCGCAGAGCGCAGATCGACACGTCGGTAAAGCGGAGAGAGACTTGGGGGCAATGGATTATGGAGGGATGACAATATTGTTTGTTTTATCAAAAATGATAGCATGAAGGAGGTGTCCGGGTCTATAAACATGAAAATGTGGTCAGAATTTGCATTTTTTTAAAACTGGCCACCTCATTTCATGTTATTACATATGGTAACATGAAATAGTTTTGGCATGCCTCCCCTAACTCTGAATTTGGCCCAGGGGCGGATACAGGGGGGCGTCGGGGGTGGGCGCCCCGGGGGTCGGCGGGGGTACTCCCCCCCCCCCCCCCCCCCCTGCGCCGAAGGCGCAGGGCGCTCCCTCCGCGCCAGAGGCGCCCCGCCCCCTCCGTGCCGAAGACGCGGAAGGGTACCAATAGACGCGGAAGACGCGGTAAGCAGACCAATTTCCGCGCCAAAGGCGCGGAAATAGACCCCTCTGACCAGTGACGGCGCCCCTCTGGCCAGTGACAGCGCCCCTCTGGCCATTGACGGCGCCCCTCTGGCCAGTGACGACGCCCCTCTGGCCAGTGTTGGCGCCCCTCTGGCCGGTGACGGCGCCCCTCTGGCCAGTAACGGCGCCATTCTGGCCAGTGACGGCCCCCTCTAGCCAGTGACGGCTCCACTCTGTGTCCCTCTGGCCAATGGCAGCGCCCCTCTGGTCAGTGACACTGATCTGCACAGGGGCCCTCTGGTCTATCCAGGGGCCCTCCAACCTGCTCAGGGGCCCTTATAACCTGGCCAGGGACTGCGCTGGCTGCTTTATCGCCCTGCCGACATCCTCAGGGCCTCTAGACCTGCTCAAGGGCCCCTCTGTGGTGGCTAGGGGCCCATTCGACGTGTTCAGGGGGCCCTCTGACCCGATCAGGGGCCCTTTCGGTCTGGCCAGGGGCCCCTCTGACATGCACAGGGTTCTTTTGAACGTCCAAGGGGCCTCTGGTCTTTCAGAGAGGACCCTGGTGGCCCTAAAGTGCTCTAAACTTTCTAAAGACCACGCTTCGCGTGGTTAAGACCCCATGATACCGCGCTTCGCGCGGTCTCGTCGGCCCTTTTCGGCCAGTGACGTCGTCCCTCTGGCCAGTGACGGCGCCCCTCTGGCCAGTGTCGTCGTCCCTCTGGCTAATGACGGTGCCCCTCTGGCCAGTGACAGCGCCCCTTCGCTAGTGACGGTGCCCATCTGGCCAGTGATGGCACTCCTCAAGCCAGTGGCGACACTCTTGCGGCCAGTGACGGCACCCCTGTGGCCAGTGACGACGCCCCTTCGGCCAGTGACGGCACTCCTCCAGCCAATGACGGCACCCTTCCGGCCAGTGACGGCGCCCCTCCGGCCAGTGACGGCCGGATGTGCGGCCCTCTCAGGTCTCGACAATATCTCTTTCAGACCAGCCTGGGGTCCGCCCAGGCATGGCAAGGGTTATGTCAGGCCTATAAATATATGAAGGGGCCTTAAACCATCTAAGGGCCCCTCATGCCGAACGAGGACCGACAGGGGACCCGCTCAAGCCGACCGAGAATCCTGCAGGCCGATCGAGGCCCTCTCAAGCCGACCGAGGACCGCTCAGGTTGACTGTGGTCCCATCAGGCCGGCCAAGTTCCCTTTCGGGGCGCCGGAGGATCTCCTAAACCCGGCCGTGGCCCCTCATGCCAACCAAAGGCTCCTCAGACCGAACGTTAGGGCCCACAGGCTGACCAAGGGCCGAGTAACGGCCCTGAAGCGTGCGCAGAAATCCCCTTTGTGAATCTCTGCGCACGCCACTGAGTGTCACTCATGGAAGACAAGAAGAACAATATTTTCAGTGATGTTATTCCTTCAATTGAGGTAGAATGAGTATATCACTCCGGACGAGACAGGAGCTGCCCTAGATGACTTTTCCGCAACAAAAATTGTATGCCAATTGCCGAGACGGGGAAGCTCCTGGACTTACGGTCTATCCTATTCCTCGTGCTGTCAGCTAAAGTTGAGCGCATATTTTTATTGGGCTCAAACCTTACGTTTGAATGTGTTTCTGGTGTTGGCGCCCTTCGCTAAGCAGAGCTGTTTGCATGGACCATATCCGATCGCGCAATATTTGCTCAAAGGTGGAATTTGAAGTCAAAAGCTTTACGTGTCACAAACCTTCGGCGCGGTCCTCCCCGCGCACTGACTTCATCTGACTCAGGCCGCTGCCACCGACGCAGGTCATCCCTGTCAAGGGTATCCCCGCAAAGACGTGGCTACGATGCAATTTGGACGAGAGGCGCCTCTCCGCCCTTATTGTCTACCACTTCCATCAGACGCCGCTTGACCAGGTCTAAGTAGACGGTATTCATGGTGGCTGACAGTGATGCTGACAGTGATAGAATAAATGTGTTTGACAATGGGTGCTTGGTCACTGGCCGGAGATGGACCATCACGGCCCGGAGGGGAGCCGTCACTGGCCGAAGGGGCATCGTCACTGGCCGCAAGAGTGCCGTCGCTGGCCGGAGGAGTGCAATCACTGGCCATATGGACGTCGTCACTAGCCTAAGTGGCGCTGTCACTGGCCAGATGGGCGCCGTCATTAGCCGGAAGGGCCACTGCTGTCAATCCAGCAGTGGCGTCGCCACAACATTTTGAGTGGGGGCAGCCAGAGGTTTGGTGGGCTAGCCCCATAGGGCTAATGTTAAAATCCTGCGAACTGGGGGAGGGAGGGGGGGCGAACTCCGGCAGAGCGATCCTGGCGGGGCCCGCCTTCCAGGCCCCCTGTTGGCAACGCCCCAGGTACTTGGGTACAAAGGTCCGAACTATTGAAGCGGAGCTGCCTCGGAAGCCGGAAAAAGGGCTTGCGATAATAGTGTCTTTAAAACTGAGGCACCTCTGACTTCTGAGCCAAGAAGCCTCTTAAGTCGGTCGTGCTAATGAAGTGGAGAAACAGACCGAAGAATATTTTAGTCAATATATTTGTGTCGGCCAGAGACAGCGTGCATTTTGGCAGACCGGGGAGAGGGTCGGATGGATTTCGGCAGGCCGAAAAAGGGGCAGGCAGGGTGGATTTAGGTAAACTAAGGAGAGGGATGAGAAGATTTCGACTGGTCGGAGAGAGGGGTGGGGGGGGGTTCAGCAGGACGGAGTTCCCGGTACATGCGTCGTTAACCCGCGCACTGCAGGGGGGTTGATTTCCGCCCCCCCCCCTTCAGATTTTTCAAAGATAGCGAAAAAACGGCGGCGAGCAGCGCCGCCGGGTTTTGTTACACCTGTTAGGACATCAATTGCGCACACTTTGAAGAAGAAAAAATATGATCGGGTCATCTCAGGTCAGGTCACCAGACCAGGTCAAGTGACCCCACCACCAAAAATGTTTGCAGTTGTGCCAAAGCCAGAGTTTTTCACCGATCAGGTTGAAACTTACAGGATGTCATGAGGGCATCAGTACTTGCAATTCGTTTATCTCTGAATTTTGATATCGGTGACCTAAGGTCAGGTCAATTTCGTAACCTCCCCATAATAAGTCAATGGGGAAATATACAAATGCTTCCTATTTCAAGGATATGCATGGTACTAGTCCAATTACTTCTGGATCATGTTATTATAGGATATTCTTGATGATCCAAGTGTAAGTTTTGTTCAGTGACCCCTATTGGGTCATTTGAGGTCATGCGAGGTCACCATCACTTTTGTGTCAATAACTCTCGAGATAATGAAGATTGAGAAGTAAAACAGACATCAATGTGTTTGTCTCGTCGAGACACGTCTTCCCATATGCAACATGCCCTACATGGGTCACCACTTGACCTTGACCTTAGGTCAAATTGTAATGTTGACTTAACAAGGTCACCATATATATCATTCAAAGCGCCTTGACAATATAAACACAATGGCGTAAACAGTTTTCCGTTATCTTTATTAAGTAAAAAGTTAATAGCAAAAAACGATTTAGCAAAAAAACTGATTTTTTTTCTTTTTGACCTCTGGAGCCTCAAATATTGACCTGAGATCAAATCTGAGGACACCTTAGCGATTAAAAATTTCACTGGCTCGCGTTTGCTTTTTTCTGTTTGTTTCTAACTATCATCGTTTCTGAGATATATGGGAATTTCTGGAGCGATGTCCTAAAACAGGAAAAAAAACTGGAAAATTTGACCTTTGATGACCTCTGGTGACCTCAATTTTGACCTGACTTAAAAAAAACACAGAAATTCTTTAGATAGAACATGTATGAAGCTATCAAATGCCTTTTTCCTCTTCTCGCTACGTTGCGTAGTTTTCGAGATATCAGGGGGGGCGGAAATCAACCACCCCTGCAGTTCGTGTTCGGCGCGAAGCCCCTGCAGTGCGCGGGTTAAATAAACACATACCAGAGAGTTAGGTAGATTTCGGCAGGTCAGAGAGAGAGGTGAGTGACCTATCCGTGACAAACCTAGGCACATCCATGATCGCACTCGAATATACGTGCTACTGACGAAAATGGATGCTACTGACGGACGACATACTTACATGTGAGATGTCCGTCAGTAGCCTTAAAAATATATCCCTTTTTTACTACATTTTTTTCTATTATATTTTTCCTTTCTTTCTAAAAGACAAACTGCAAATGAGTAATCGTAAGATAATTTGCCATTTTTGCAGGATTTTTTTTAAATTAACTTTTGGCGCCCCTGTAGACCCCTGACTGCGAAAATGCCGCCCCCTGGGTCAGCCGCCCCCCTTCGAGAGAAAAAAAAATCATAAATCCGCTCCTGAATTTTGGCCACTACGAGTCCGTAGAACTAGGTGTCTTGTTCATAGGTGACGTCTTCCTTCTACTTCTACTTCGTTAACTCAGCTGATCACGGAGCCGACCCGGCCTGGTCCGAGACCTACGCTGATCGACCACGTGACAACAAACCGACCGGACCTGACATCAGCCGCCCGAGTGACGCCGTGCAACATCAGCGACCACGACCTTATCACTGTGGCTGTCACCGATATCAAGGCACGTCGCAGTCCCGACATCATCACCGTGAGGTCCACACAACGCGTCAACAAGGACGCCCTCTGTCTCGACCTCCTCCAAGCCGACTGGAAACAGGTCTATGAAGCAGCTGACTCCACCACCGACATGTGGAACAGCTTCATCGCTGTATGGGATCCGATCATAAATCAGCACATGCCTATGCGGACCATCAAGGTGAAACACAGACCGTGTCCATGGCTGGATGACGATTCGGTGCGGGAGGCCATGGCAGCTCGGGACCAGGCACGGACTGACAAGGACCTCATTCCATGTGACGCCACCGAAAGAGAGTTCCGTGAAAGTCGGAACGCCGTAAAGGTTGTCATCAACCGCGCGTGCACCTCTTACTACGCGTCTACCTACAAGCACTCCCGTCCAAAGACCTGGAAAAACATCAGGCAGTTCCTGGTCTCGTCTGGGAAGGCGCAGCCGAGGACAGCCAGTGCAGCACCGGCGGATCCTGAGTGGCCGGACCGACTGAATCGGTTCTTCACGTCAGTCGGCTCCGACGTGGCGCACGCGCTGGCGGAGAGCGACGCTGGAGAGACGCTGTCGCCCCGCCCACCCCGTGTGTGTGCCGGGTCGTTTGTGCCGTATCCTGCGACCCTTCCGGAACTCTCGGCAGCGCTGAAGCGCATGGGTATGTCTCGCGCCTGCGGCCCTGACGGCATAACCGTCCATATGCTGAGAATGACCTTTCCAGTGGTGGGACCGCACTTGCTGAGGCTCGTAAATTCCTGTATCATGAATTGTGACATGCCCGACCAGTGGAAGGCTGCTACCGTTACGGCTCTCCATAAAAAGGGTGAAACTACGGACCCCAACAACTATCGCCCGATTTCTGTTCTCCCTGTTGTGGCGAAGTTGTGTGAGCGTGTGGTCTGCACCCAATTGATGGATTACCTGACGACCCACCATATACTGTGTCCTCAGCAGTACGGTTTCCGGCCGGGACTGTCCACAGAGGCGGCCCTGCTCGACACTGTCACGTATGCTACAGACAACATTGATAAAGGCATGATGACGTCACTCGTCACAACTGACACGTCTAAGGCCTTTGACAGTGTCGAGCATGATCGTCTCCTGGACAAGCTAGAGTGGTATGGTGTCCAGCGTGAATGGTTCGCGGCCTGGCTGCGGGGTCGTACCCAGACTGTGCGGGGTGGCTGTAGTGGTGCCCTGGAGGTGACGCACGGGGTGGTCCAGGGGTCCATTTTAGGGCCTGTACTGTTTTTACTCTTCACCAACGATTTGCCGCAGCATCTTCCATTCGGGAGGATCGTGATGTATGCTGACGATGCCCAGTTCATTGACGCTGACTTCCCATCAAATGTTCATGATCTGAAAAATCGTGTTGAAAGCTCTCTTGACATAGCTTTGAAGTGGTTCACACAGAACCGTCTAAAAATTAATCCGGCAAAAACAAAGATGCTCCTCCTGAGATCTCGCCGTCAAAAAGTCATCTCAGACTTCTCTGTTCATTTTGGTAATGATGAAATTTTGCCCTCACAAAGCGTCAAGGTGCTTGGTGTCGTCATCGACTCACATCTGACATGGAAATGTCACATTACGTCTGTTGTGCAGCGCTGATACTGTGTACTGGTGGGTCTGGCGCGAATCAGACATAAGCTCCCAAAATGCATCAGACAGCTGTTGATAGAGGCACTCGTCTTCCCCCACATACGTTATTGTATAACGGTGTGGGGAAACTGTTCCGCAGCACAGAAGCTGCGTGTACAAAAGGGAATCAACTTCGGTGTCCGCATCGTGACCGGACTTGGCAGGCGTGACCATGTCAGTCCGTCATTGCGTGAACTGGGGTGGCCCAATGTTGATGAAATGATCACCGAACGCGATATTGCCACAATGCGCCACCTCACAACATCCACCAGTGCCTCCGAACTATTGCGACAGCGATTGTTGCGGCGCGCCGATGTATCCGCTCGCCGCACGCGCGGCACTGAAGCCGGCCACTTCGAGCTGCCCCGCGTGCGGACAGAATTCGCCCGGCGCAGCTTTGTGTACCGAGCCACGAGCGCCTGGAACGACCTTACGCTGGAGGCTAGGCGATAGTCAATCGTGAATTTTACCGTAGATTGCGATCGGTGTCTGCGGCTGGGAGCGGCCTATGTTGCCACCTGCCACTCTTTTTGCCGCGTGTTCTGTTTTACCGTGTGTATTTTTCATCACTGTATGTTTTACTGTTTTTATCCTATTGTGTATTATTAATGTAATGACGTGGATTCCACAAAAGCCATATTATGGAGGTTCCGAAATACATATCTGTATCTGTATCTGTATCTGTATCTGTACTTCTACCTATCATTTGCAGATTGAATGGCGACTCTTCGGCTACCTATACCAATGGCCATAGACAGACAGATGCTTGTTTACTTGTATTGCATCCCCGCAAGCATTGTCCGGTTGACTGTTTACCGCACACGCGTTGACCAAGTGCCGGCACCACTAGGTATCATTGTTGCCATGGCAACTGCAGCTCTCTACTGGTTGTCATGGGACTTATCCACGGGACCATGCTCATAACACAGCGCTACGCTTGTTGACATGGCGGCTGCGTTACTTTATGCCTGTTGTGAGGCTCCTCCATTACGACACATTGGCAGCGAGCGATCTTATCGTGTTCAACAAGCTGAAGATGACGACATCAGACGCGACCATAAAAAAAAATGGTGAAAAAAAAAATGCTGGGTCGCTGAGTGACTCCTCCCTCATCCGCGCATTGCTGGTAATGCAGCGTGGAGCAGCGGGTCAGTAATGCAGCGTTTCAGTTAATGCAGTTCAGTTCAGTAAATTCAGTAAATGCAATGTGGTAATGCAGCGTTTCAGTAAATGACAGTAAATCCTGGCGCAGGAATCTGGGCAAAGCAATCAAAATGATTCACCTATACGGTGCAGACTTGTCAATGATTCAATGTGAATCGACTACTTTTGATTGAATCATTCTTATTTCAAATGAATCACTCTTGAATCGATTCACCTCATGCGCAAACCTGTTGTGAGTCACTGATTGAATCATTCATACAGAGAAAATAGGCTGATTGAATCATTCATTGCTCAAAGAATCATTCTTTTTTGGTCGAACAGCATAAACTGTCCACAAAATATGCCAGCATTCATCTGTGCCCTGTGGACAAACCAGGCACTTAATGGCCAATTATATGAGCTATGTGCCTGAGCTGTAGCCTGTAATTCATCTATGCGTAAAGAAAGCGAGGCTTTGTGTCCAACTCCAGTGGGCACAAAGCCACTGTTCAATCAGCCCTAACTAGGTGAATACCTTGGAACTGGTAGGGTTAGGGGTAGGTACCTAAATACTTAAAAAAGGTAACTAACTCATACTTTGGTTCATAAACCACACAGTATACGCACACTTTTTTCACACGAAAAATTATCAAAAGGTACCCACCTTTTCCTAATTTCTAGGCTATACCATATCAAAAACTAAATCATAAACAAACATTTGCATGACCTCCGCATGTCCCAAATATCACTGTCGCATCGGCGCCGCTTTATTCCACATCATGCTTTATAAAAAATAATACCTAATGCAAAATCAAAATAAATGTTCTATTCGCTTAAAAAAGTGAAACGTAAAGTCATTAATGCTTTTGGAACTTGGAATTTGCAATTATAATAAATATTATAAATATCATTTTATAATCAAAATAAACAAAACGCGTGTCCAATTGGCTCACATTCACATTCACATTCGGAAATACATTCGCGGACTATTTGGATTGGCTTCAAAATTGGTACACAGATAGATCACGACCTAGTGATCATTCTGGTAAAATCTTAGAGTCGCACATTTCAAATCAAAGGAGTTAGGGCAGGTCATATGTTTAAGGTCAAACAGCAGACTATTTTGATGTGCATGAAAATTGATACACAGGTAGAGCATGACCTCCCTATCACGCTCATAAAATCTTAGAGTCGCACATTCAAAATCAAAGGAGTTAGACAAAGGAGTCGACACTTCCCTTTAATGTTGAGTGATTGAATCAAGATTGAATCATTCATTATGGTAATGTTGAGTGATTGAATCATGATTGAATCATTCAGTATGGTAATGTTGAGTGATTGAATCATGATTGAATCATTCATTATGGTAATGTTGGGTGATTGAATCATGATTGAATCATTCATTATGGTCCGTGAATCACTGTGAATCGACTCATGACAAATATGAATCATTGACAAGTCTGATACGGTGTTACAAAACTGCTTGCAATCCGATGTAAATATTGCGCACTAAAAAACAAATGCGAGGTATCCTGCTTTGTATACAAAAATGGGAAGTAGATAAGCTTTTAGTTACCATACGCCATTCTCACAGATGTACGGGTTCGGATTTTGCCACCGGTAGTAGCAGATTCGGCGCCCTGAAAAACAATCATAGTGACCTAGCCACATTTAAAATGGACCACCAGCCAGTCAGCAGGCGTCAGACAACCTTGATACCGCACACATCGGGCGATCGTCGCAGTATTGTGCAGCGGCAACAAGCCTCGACCAAAATTAAAACACATTACTGTATGTCTGCTGAGCAAGCTGAAAAATTATAAATATATAGCATGTCATATTGTTAAAGAATGGATCATGAACATCATTTTTGTTTCATAAGTAGAGTGTTAATTTTTTTCGGAGCGTATTTGCCAATAATTATATGTTGGGCTGTTCATACTATTTCTGACATGGCGCAATGCCCTCACATGATACCATGATTCTCCACTGTCCACTGGCGGCCAAAATAGACCGCTCGATAAATGAGTTCCTTCTGTGCCTTGTTTTGATATTTTGAATTCAACATTTCCTGTAAACTAGTGGCGAGTTTACGACATTTTGTACTTTCACCTACCTGGCCCTACTCCTCAGTATCGGCTAGCGCAACGGACACTGGCTGGGCAGCAGTTCTGAAAACGGGACTTCCACACCATGCTGTCCCCGCTCTCCCCAGCCCTGACCGATATACGCCGTGTTCACGAGCACGACAAAAAATCCCCCTCCCCACACCGCTGCCGACGCAAAAAAACTTCAACGCAAAAAAAAACTGATCGGACCCCGAAAACTTGATCGTGCCCCAGGGTAATTTGTCACGGAAGCGTGCGCATTTACTTTCACCGATACAATACGTGCAGGAAATTGACACGGAGTTTCTCCACGGTCTACTAGTCTGATAATTAACTGTGCTTGTTAGTAAATAGTGATCCATTTTATTTAATGTCTCGAATTCATCAATTTAAACATCAAATGAAAAGAGTTGCGGAAGGATATTACATTGGTATTTTATGTAGGTACAGATTTGGCTATGAAATGTAGGTACAGATTTGGCTATGAAATGTAGGTACAGATTTGGCTATGAAATGTAGGTACAGATTTGGCTATGAAATGTAGGTACAGATTTGGCTATGAAATGTAGGTACATATTTGGCTATGAAATATGCCAATAATGCAAATTCGTTTTGTCATTTTCAGATTAAAAATGTAATAGACCTTAAAGCTCTGCATTCGGATTTCGGCGGTCTCTTACTTAAACGGAAAGTATTGCTTTTTGACTTATTTTTCTGCATTATCTTATGCAACATGTATGATATTGAATTGATCGAGCCTCAATTCTAAAATGAAATAACCACTTTTCTATTTCGAAAATCATATTTTGGAAAATTGAAGAAAAAAACAAGTACATATGCTTCTTTCAGAATTCATGATCGGTGCTTTCCCTCCACTATTGGGAGCGCGACATATCTGGCGATTTTGTTTCAATCTGTTCAACGTTGAATAATGACAATAATTTAGATCGTTTCTACGAAATACCAAGTGTATGGGCGACCAAAGTGAAGAACAATTTTCGTATCTTTAAATTTAAGCGATAAAATGATGGTTGAGCTCAAGTAGACGTTACATTCAAATAGTCCAAACGAACTGCATTCATTAGGAAAGGGGACGTTCAAAAATATATTGCTTCTACGAAATACTAAGGGTATGGGCGACCAAAGTGAAGAACAATTTCCAAACACTTCTTATAAATTGAAGAAAAATGACGTTTAAGTTAAAACAAAGCCATAGTAACGTTAGAAAGGGCATATTTCAGAGTTATTGGACAATTATATTCAAATATGTATCAAGAACAAGCAGGAAAAGCACTTAAGTACAACAAAATATGCGTGTAATTTCCTTTCCGATACCCGTTGTTTTCAGCGTGGAACGCTTAATCGCTTTACAATTAAAATAAATTCGGTTAGACAGTTAAATGCTTAATGTGAGTAGATTTACGTATAAGTTTGTCTCCTCTCCCAATTTCAAGTGCTAACTCCATGTTTGTGGGAAAATGTCATTATTTCCCTTTAAATGCATACATAGCAGGTACAAAATCCGCAAACACAATCTGTCTCGTGGGTCAAAATACTTTGCATTGGTTCAACCACCGGAACAGGCTGACAGTAGCAGAACGTTCGCTTCCCAACTGTAAACGACCCCAGCTGACCCCGCTGAGCCCGCTGAGCCCGCACCAAATGAAATTCAGCTGGATGTGCTGGTCTCTCCAAGATGAGGCTCGACTGGTCTGATTAGGGAATCCTCTGACATTCAGAATAGTCCTGGAATGTGCCGACTGCCACGCAAGGGCTGGGATGAGGCGCCGGCCACCGTTTTTTGTCCTAGCTTTCTCCGTTTTTTATTCTGCCCGGTTTGGTATGCCCCTCTCGATCGGCTGTCCGACACAGTCTACGTAGAGGCCCTGTCTCCAACTGGATATTTCCATATCCCGATCCAGAAGAAGACGTATGCATTTGAACACATCGACAGGCGGTAATTGGTTAGGAAGAAACGAAATTGGCCATATTTTGTTTCGATTAAGTGATTTCGGTTTTGTTGTTGGGGTTCAGCGTTGATTTCATGGTTTGGTTTCTATGAAGGGCTTAGGGTTTACCAATTTATCTTTAGATGTTGTTTACGTGAGCAGAATTTAGATATTCTGATTAGAATTATACATTGTCCACCTATCATTGCGATCGTCTTAACTGGTATC
The DNA here is from genome assembly GCA_036785665.1 of Chirona hameri. Classification (NCBI taxonomy): domain Eukaryota; kingdom Metazoa; phylum Arthropoda; class Thecostraca; order Balanomorpha; family Balanidae; genus Chirona; species Chirona hameri. The sequence continues at coordinate 43,891 of JAXIVJ010006157.1, forward strand.
ATCGAGGCAAAAGTTCCCTTGAGCTTGTAATGGAACTGATGATATTCAGAAATTATTGTCCTTTTCCAACAATTGCCGAATGTTGAAGAAGAATATGTGAATTCCTGATAGTTTTTTATCTGGCATCAATATACTCACACGATACTCTCCTTTGAATATTCTTAATAACGCAAAATGTTTCAAACAAACGACCTTTCACTAAGCACTTCCCCAGAAAAGCTCTAAAAAGAAGCATGGGATATCTGTAATTTGATCATGCGTGGGAGTGATACAAAATTCAACGACATTGGGACCACACTTTTATTCCTTGCATAGTTCTAAACAGCAGTGCTTCTGTTTGTGAATGTTGCAAGCCAGTTGCATCTGGTGCTGGATGTATTTTGCTGAATACCCGGAATATAGGGGAAGCTTGTTTTTAAAGGTCTACGAACTTTAATCTTCAGTTGGTATGAAGGTATCCTCATAAATTATGGCTGTCGTCCATACATTCAATTTGAAAAGCCTCCGATGATCTGCTACCTTGATGAAGACTAGTAGATCAACTTTGTCTTCATCAAGGTAGCAGGTTTTGTCCACCTCTGACGACAGACGACGGACCGCAGACGTCCGCGAGATAGCTGGGCGACGCCCCCCCCCCCCCCCCCCACCCCACCCCACCCCACCCCACCCCTCCCCTCGTCTGGGCACCGACGCTGTAGCCTGGACTAAATAATTTCCGCATGGGGATCTCAAATTTCGGCCGGCTGGGAGGTCCCGCCAGGTCTGACCGGTTCCGTTCCAGCCCAGCCCACTGAGGCCCAGCTCTAGCCTCGGCTCGGCCAGGCCCGTCCCAGTCCATCCCAGCGCAAGGTGAGTTGGACAACTGGGTAAACTGGGTAAACTGGGTAAACTGGAACAACTGCAGGGTAAAAACTAGCCACACGGCAACCTCAAAATATTCTGTAATGTGTTATGTGACTTGTTTTCTCCATTTGCTATGATAAAGTTCTGGTGTGACACCAGTCAACCAAAGAATGGGGCGTTTCAGTGTGGTGACCTGGTATGCATCTCCTCAAACTGAGCCGTGAGGAATAGAGGCAGTGAGAACGTCTGAGAAGAAGAAAAAACCTAACTACTTGTGAGATGTAAGATGTAAGATGTGTAATAAATCAATGATCCACTTGAAATAATCGTGTGGCTTTTCACACTGACGAGTCACAACGCAAGACATGGCAATACGAAAAAGTTTGGCCATGCGTTGGATGATTCTTGACGGTGTATTATATTTAGACCGTCGAGGAAAATGTGCACGGGCTTTGGGCAGCGTGATACATGGTTTACACCACCATTGTAGTGTTAACAAAGATGTTTGCTGCTAAATAGCCGACAGGTGTAACGATTGAAATGTTTGTTTTACTTTAACCCAAAAATGGCCAATAACCCTTTGGTCCAGCGACGCGTTTCACCAGTGACTGCACTAATTCGCCTATAAGCGTTGGTGGTTGGTGGTGGCCCTGACCACATGACTACACCCGTAAAAGGGCATGGTTTATGCAGCCTCGTATTACTCCCTAACACAAAAAAACAGCATCGGAAGCGTATGCATCTCTACCCTCTTTTCTCGTCCACAACTCGAGCGTTCCTTCCAATCGCCACCGATCGGCGCCGCCAGTTTGAGGCCCGCTGAACTCCCGGTCTGGTCACAGGCTATCTCAACCCTTTCTGTCCGTCGCGCCGGCCGCCCAGCTCCCGCCCAAGGTCACAGATGGCTAACCCTTTGGTGGCGTGTGACCTCGCTGGCTTCAGTTTACTTCCCCGGGCCTGTCGGGCGGCCAGAACAAAGGGTTGGCGCCAGACGCAGGGGAGAGGCAGGGGCGACTACTGTCCTGCAGACCACTCACCACACTGTGCCGTATCCATCCGAGACGGCTGCCTGTCCAGCGTCCTGACGGGGCGGATGTCTGGTGAGGCGGATGTGGGTTGGAACTGAAAGTTTGGGATGGTTTTTGTCAACTGGAACAGATGTTTATGTTGGTGAAATAATAATGAATTACATACCTCCTTAGTCCGGAATAACAATATCGCTTTTGGATAGACTATATAGGTAAATATCTTTAATAAAATGTCGAACATGAGGATGAGATAATATTAAATAATCCTGATTTATTAGCAAATGAAACGCACTGGCTTTCGAGTTATAAGAAATGATACAAATTATTTAATATTTATTCGATTAGAAACATATTTAATTCTAATAACTTCCCGCTCAACCCTTTTTGAGGTACAATTATTTTTAAGCGAATCAGGAATCACGTAGGACTCAGGGGCGGATCCAATGGGGGGGGCATCGGGGCTGGCAGCCCCCCTTCCCCTACGGAAATTGGCGCCCCTGCGCCGAAGGCGCAGGGGCACTAGTTTTGCGCCGAATGCGCAATCTGGGCAGGCGCCCCCAAACCCATGGAGGGCGCCCACAAAACTATGGAGGGCGCCTCCAAACCCATGGATGATGCCCCCAAACCCACGGAGGGCGCCCCAAACCCACGGAGGGCGCCCTAAACCCATGGAGGGCGCCCCCCAATTCCGGGAGTGCGCCCCGATGCCCAAAAAACACCCCGAACTTCAGAACTTCGGAAGGGCGCCCTCGAACGCGATTAGGCATGCACACCGAATCTAAGGAGAGCTCCCCAAATCTGAGGAGGGCGCCCCAAAATCCATAGAAGGCGCCCCCAATCTCATGGAGGGCGCTCCCAATTCCGGGGAGAGAGCCCCGATGCTCGAAAAGCACCCCAAACTTCGGAAGGGCGCCCCGAAACTCGGAAGTGCGCCTTCAAACGCGATGAGGTGCACCCCGAATCTGAGGAGGACGCCCCCAAACTCATGGAGGGCGCCCCCAAACACATGGAGGGCGCCCTCAAAGCTCAAACCCATGGAGGGCTCCCCCAAGTCATAGCACCGTCAACATGGTTTGGGTGTGATACAATAATGAGTTATTTTGGCGCGACACGGCAATTTTTCCACAACAACCTTACCGCACCTCATGACCATGGCCCCTGGCGGATCCAGGGTAGGGGGCATTAGGGGCAAATGGCCACTGGCGGATCCAGGGTGGGGGGCATTAGGGGCAAATACCCTGTATGTCCCCCACCCGCGCTCCGAGGGAGGGGTGAGGCAAAATCTGCCTCTCCCTCCCAGATTTTCTCAATAACTTGAACACTATGATAGATATCAAAGTGAAACTTTCAGTACCTTATGCTGCATCAATGATACGTTTTCGTACTAAATTTCAATTAAATCGATTGAGTACTGTGGGAAATAATGACGTTTTATTGACGTCATGGCATGCCATCTTTGGTGGAAAAATGATAAATATTTGAAAAATCGCACATCGAGTTTTGATGCAAGTTACAAATACGAAGCGTCAAAAGAAAGGAAATGACATTCTATTCAAAATGGCTATCTCAGATTTGCGTAATTTGGGTTTGAACCCCAAACAAATAATATAAAAAACTTTCTTTTCGGGGGAAAAAACCCACAAAATCAATTTTTTTGAAGACATTAAAAAGGGGACTAAATATATTGGTGCACAAAGTATGGATGATACCCACACCAAATTCAAAAGCAATATATTTGTTTTTGACTGACTTATGGCTCCCTAAGTTTAGGTAAGTCATGACGTCATTTTTTTCAGTTAGGTTTTTTTGCTGAACTAATGACCAGACACATACAGACAAATAAATGCCAGCGTTTGCTGGCATTGCTGGGCAAAACTGGTCTAGAAACATACCTTTTTATTTATATTAATCAATTTCAAATTTTTACCTTATGTGACCTGGCCTTGACCTGAGGGCCATTATATGGAGTCAGGTTGTGAAAATGGCTGCTACTATCGAATTATACGTGATAACTAACCCATAAAACATGTGTAGTATGGCTTTCGTAGACCTCTTGCCAATAGTGACCTTTTGTGACCTGACATTGACCTTGACCTCTCTTGCAATTTCACTTTTGCGGGATATGCATTATACCTTTGAGAGCACTTTGTGCGATAATAGTCGCAATCTAAGACTTTGGATGGAGAGTATGGCCCAAAAACTAAAATACCTCAACTCTGACCTTTAAGCTGATCGTGGCCTGACATGTGACCTTATTTTGATAATTTCGCGTACGCCTTAGATGCGTTTCATTGAGAGATTTCGTATGCCGCCTTGCGCGTCTCGCTGCAGTTATGGGTTCGGAAGATAACGAGGGGGAAGAATCTTCCCCCAGCGGGGCGTGTTCGGCTGAAAACCCAGCGGGGCGCGGGTTAGGTGATATTTAAAGGGATTATACGGGTTTTTCCCAGAATAATTGAGTTACATAGTAAAACGCACTTATAAAGGTGGTAGAAGTCCCACGGTAGCCACATTTTTCCGGAAATGACCTCTTCTGCACGTAAGGACATTCCAAAGTGCGCGGTGATGCCACCGCGTATTTTCTGCAGGACCGGCTGAGGCAGAGCCAGTCATCTCTTTTATGCTAATAAAGCACCTCACGTATGGCATATTTCCGGTAAAATAAGCAATATTTGAAAGAGAATAAACTTGTTTTGTTCCAACGACAGCAGCAGTTACCTAGTTTTCCCATAAAATTATATATTTGTCATGAATTTTCATGCAAAAAAATGAATACGCCACCACCAAGTTCTCAACGCTAAAGGCCAGAGAATAGAAAACCACAAAAACACAAAACCTCAACGAACAGTGTGTAGTAATACAAAGTCCCGTCAGTTTTGAATTGCATAATAATTTTGTGATCCAGTGTAGGACTTGCAGATAATTCAAAACTCTAAAATTGTTCTTAAGATAAAAGTGGTGGACAGTAGTGCCGATCAAGTACTCGTTATCTGATACTAGTTTCGAAAAACGCCCAAGTTTTAACGCTGATAATTTCTGAAATAATGGACTAAATGAGCATTGAGGTCCCTGTCATATGTCTTAAACGCGTTTAAAGCTCATACAACTGCAAAAGAGTGCATTTACTTTCAGGACGGAAGTCCGTATAATCCCTTTAAAAACTCCTCTTCCTTGTCAACGACTTTTTGGGCACTGAGGAACCCCCCCCCCCCCCCCGTCAACAATTTTTCGCAATGACAACCCGATACCCCCCCCCCCCCCCGCTCAACGACTAATCGCGCTTGCAACCCGACGCCGGCGTCCCCCTCAGGTGCCAAAAGAATGCCCCCCCGGGCTTGCAGCCCCCTCAATGAAAATCCTGGATCCGCCCCTGATAGGACTTGAGATCAATATCTGCGGCATTGATTCTCGGGATCCCATGTTGGGATACTCACACATGTCTGATTCTCATGCTATCAAAATATATGCTGAGTTGATGACTTATACAAATAAACCTTCGTTCAATACACTTGGCTAGCATAAATATTTAACATAAACGGATTGTTCGCAGATGTTTTATGTTTTCCTAGAAACGGTATGGTTCTTTGTTTATTCGCCACCCTACATTTTACTAGCAAAACACCCTTATTGGGTTGGGAACCGAACAGGTTGTTTTTAACATTCGTTCGGGTCCAATGTGAAAGAGCACGTTAGAACTTCGCTTTGAGTTGAAAAAGACGCAGCAAATTGCTTACCGACTGTGTATCAGCAGTAACTCAGTGTTGCGGTATTGTCATGCTCATGAACATGCTGGGGTGCCTTCATTTCCAGAGTCCGCATTTTCAGAGAAAAATATATTCATTTGAATGGAGCATTAGTTTGACCAACGGCACGCGCTCAATCATTCGATTGATTTGTTTGCGCAGTGAAATTCAGAGGGGGTCGAAGTTTAGTTCCTACTAGATCTGAGGCCTGTTCGGCATCAAAGAATATTATTGGCTTAATTGACGTCACACCTTCAGTGACATCATGACACTTTTGAAGACGTCATATATAGGCCGAATATTCTTAGAACAATTGCATTTGAAATGAAGAAGTGACCTATCAAAAATTGCAGCAGCCTTTCTATAAGCTTTCTGATTTATGTTTTATTTATTGTAGCTATCTTGTAATCGCGTTGTAACGCCTGAAATACTTGCCTTTGAATTGTTTATGACCAGTAAAACCCCTTTTTGGGCGATGACCGAGCGGGCGCGCAATGGTAAAGCTAAAACAGGTTTGACATGAAACGGTACGGGAGCACACGTGGTAGTAACACATAGTCCTTTTAGTCCTTTTAGTCCCCATAAAAATTGCAGACCTCCATGCATGCCAACATAAAATTATTTGTTTATTAAATTGTACATGATCTCCTTTCTCGAATCCGCCAAAAGGGAGTACGTCCTGAGCGCTGAATGCTTCAGCGTATAAAAAAACGAATGCTTAGATAAATCAAGCCATTTTTGATCAAGAATGATTTTGGTTCATTTTGACGTCTGCGGGTGTCACGCGCTGTGATACCACCCCTATCAGAACGCACTATAACCAAATCAAAATTGATTTATGGTCCTATCAAATGGTGAAAACCCAATCTCAATCGGAGCAGTGGTTGCAAAGTTATTAGCTTTCGAAAAGCGTCTGTATGACCGGGTCGGGCCGGGTCAAATGTAAATTTGTCCAGTAAGTTGACGAGAAACCTCACGGGCGCTTCGCGCCCACTCGGTAATAATTGATTTATATATTGTGATCGGGATGGAAGGTAAGCGAAGAGGGATTCCTCAATTCTTTGATGTAATCAACAATGCTTTCATGGAAGACCAGAGGCACACACAAAGGGGAGGGGCACACGGGCTCGTGCCCCCCCCCCCCCCCTTACGAAATGCGGGGTCCCTCTGAGGAGGCCCCGCGGGGCCCCTCTGAGGCTGCCCCGTGGTCCCCCTGTTTGGTTGAATTACAAACAAAACAAAAAAAAACATTTTATATGTTCATCTGAAGGGTCTAGAGGCGCACACAATGGGTGGCCGGGGCACACGGACCCGTGCCCACTTACGAAATACGGGGCCACTATGAGTCCCCACATTTTGTAAGGGGCCCCCGCGGTCGGGCCCCTTACGGACAGACCCCCCCCCCCCTGCGCGCGGTGGGGCCCTGTCCGGTTGTATTTTGTTTATATATATATATATATATATATATATATATATATATATATATATATATATATATATATATATATATATATATAATCCGGATGTATTGTTTACAAATGTAAAGTGAAAGTGTCCATTTTTATTTTCATCCGAAGGGGCCCACCGCGAAAATATAGAAAGCGAAGTTATCGCGAAAATGCATAACGGGTCGAAGCTCTAAGGGAAAACATATAAATATATCAAATAAGACACGAAGTGTGCCTCATACCAGAGGCGCACACAAGGGGAACACACTGGCCCACGTGATCCCCCCTTATGAAATGCGGGGCCCCTCTAAGGCCCTGTCTGGTGGGGCCCCTGTCCGGTTGCATTTTTTATATGAAGAAAATTCGAATGTATTTTTCGCAAATGAAAAGTGAGTTTTTATTTTCTATTTTCATCTTAGCATACCGCGACTGTCCGCGCGGCCCGTGACGTAATGCGCCAATGTGCATCCGTGAATACATTCAAGCGTGCGTGCGTATCTGGGAAATGTTTTCCTTTGGATATTCTCCGCTGGATAATTATCACCGATAATTTTCCCTTCGCGGGTTTGGCTCTACCACTCTGTACTCTGTCGGGGATAATTTTCCATTGGAAAATAATCGCTCCCCAGAGCGTTCGGTATCTGCAAGGATATTATCCATCGTTTTGTTTTGCGTGCGCTGTAAAACACATATTTAACTCAACTCAGGCGTGAAATTGGCATTATTCAACCATAACACGCGCCTTGGAGGGTCTCTGAGAATTACACGCACTGGAGCGGGGGTGGATTTCCCCTCCCCCCTCCCCCGTCGACGCTGCCAAACGCCCTACTTGGCACCCCTCATACTCCCTAGGTGGAAAAGTATCAAAACTGTTTTCTGGAATCTGATTTTAGAACCCCTTTCGTCTTCTTTTATTTTGATTTCTTAAATTTTTACCGAAAAACGCATGGAAATCGGTCAAAATTGCACAAAACTAAAATCACCACGTAAATTTTCACGTAAATGCGTATTCAAAGCTTGCGGCACTGTAGGTGGCACCCTCATATTCCGGAGTATTTTTCCCTTTAGTTTAATTTCGATCTCTGAAATGTTTCTCGAAAAATACCTAAAAATGGGTCGAAATTGCAAAAAAGAAAATCACCGCCTAAATTTTCACGAATCCAGTAACTGTCAGGAAACACACATTTCCATGTGTTTTGCTTTTCATGGCCACGTGAAGCATCTTTTGGTAATTTTCCATTGGAAATCGGTTCGAAATTGACCAAATTACAGTATTGTCCAAATTACGGAATTATCGTACGATTTTGACCCCAAGGCAATGCCCTGAACGCATTGCCGGCCTCTAGTACAGCCACTTATGCATGGCCTGGGTAAAAGCGAAAAGCGGGCAAGGTAAATTGTTATTGTTATTTGTCCCTGGCGCTCCAGAATTGTACAATCCGGCAAAAGTAGTCGTGAGAAAACACATTATATCCTATTACTAAGAATCCTGTACTATCTATTCTTATTTATAACTAAAAAAAACAGTGATAATGTGAAAACAAAATATTTTGTTGTTGTCATGATTGCCAGTTTGAGTGGCATTATGACTGGAATTACCACTGTATGGATAAGTTACCACAATGGCATTGAAAAACTTGGTATAATTTTGGTATAAAACTTCGTCCAACCTGTTGTTATAGGACCTTGGTGACATTGAAGTGCTTTGTCAGTGGTCCTCAAAGGAAAGACAGGGCTGTGCGTCGGCGTGCGCTGCTTTAGCCTAAACCCGACGACGCAAAATTTAAGAAATGTAATACAATATCTTTACCACATGAACCATACTGGCCGAAGCTTTTCACAGCACTATAGCTTGGCTCTGGCAGTATTTTAGATCCCGGTGTGTGGAACGACAGACAGACAGACAGACAGATAGAGGCTCTTCAAGTAGTAAGTTAGATGAAGTAGCTGGCTCTTCCTTGCATTATCGTTGCGCACGCATGTCTCTCCTATTCTCGATGATCGTCATCCCACATTACCAACATTTCCAGCGCGCCGGACTGCAGGGATAAAACACCGCTCAATACGATACAAGACTTTATTCAAGCGATATCGATAGTAAAATTGTACAAGAACGTGCCACTCTTCTTCGAACGTCCTCTCGCGGAACACACGAGTCCTCCTCCCCTCCCGACCTGGGCCATCCTCCGCCGGTCTGGCAGCCCTTCTACTACAGCAAGCGTTGCCGGCGGCCAGCGGTCCGCGCACATAAACTTGGCAGTTTGGCCGCAGCCTTTTTTCGCAGCGCAAAAAGGTATGCACGGCAGTCCGCGGGGCAAACAAAACAATGCTGTCAAATAAGAAGTCATTGCTTTCCGTGCTGACATGAATCGGAAGGGGTTTCGAGTGGAATTGGAGTCCCACGGTAAACGCGATGGTCAAGCACCGAGTCCCAACACATACCATCGGAATCACTGCGACACATCACCTGATCACAGTCCATCACTTGACCTTGTCTGACCTTGAAAAGTCGTTGATTGAGGTCGACATTAGATGTCTTTCTGTTCCCACACGCGGTATGGTTGCATTGACAATTAGACAGCGTTTGACACTGTTATCACTTGCCAACTCGAGTCACAACCCCGCCCTCCCGCCACTGTCGTGTCATTCGGGTCACCGACAGGTCAAGGTCGCCTAGGTTACCAAGGTTACCATGCCCACGGACGCCACCCGCGCCTGAAATGCGAGCTTCCCAGCACGAAAGGTAATGAAATATCTTACAATATCGTACAACAAGCAGAATTCGGTTGCGCCGCCCGAAACACCAATTGGCTCCTCTCCAACCGGACTTAGAAAATTACAAACTTCCGCGTCCGCACGCACCTATACCTATAACAGCAAGAAATAACACGTAACAAACAACACACGGCTTCGACGACCGGCGGCCCGACAGAGGCCAGAGAGTCGAGACGCTGATCACCGACGGCAAACAAAGCGAGCGTCCGCAGAAAGCAACCAATCATAGAAGAACGCCTCAGAGCGACCCGCCCGCGCGCGCGCGCGTGCCGTCTCCCTGCCCGAGCGACCCGTCCGCTGCCGCTGCCTCGCGGTCAGCACCTCTACCCTGTTTGATTTATGCAGGTGTGGTGGTTATGTACAATGCCAGTTTGATTGGGTTCTATGGGAGAGGCGGCGGCTGGGGTCACATAGCACACCGTGCCTACAGGCCGGCGCCGGCGGCCGGCCGAGCTGCGCCAGGCCTACAGGCCTACAGGCGCCGGCGGCCGGCCGAGCTGCGCCCGGTCGCCGCCAGAGGCGCTGGCGTTGGTCGGTCGTCCGCCGGCGGGGTCACGTCAGGTCACACAGAGGTCACACACGGTGACCCGTCCACGCCTGGCGCTGAGATGACGTCAGAGTATATGCTAACATGGAACACGGAGCTAGGTAAATACCCAAATATGGCAGTCAACATTCAACTTTTCCATAAGTCCGAGTCGGTGCACTGAAAATGATGACAATGAGACGTTGATTTTTCCTCATGAAGAAGGTGGCTGTTTTGGTTCATATCATTAAGACAGGAAAAAAATGTCCAAGTTTAAAATATCAGTATTATGGAAATGCAGTCCATTTAAAATGTGACGCGTGCCTTCAGATAGTCTTAGAATACACTGGCCAACAAAACGGACGAATGGAATAGAAGATTCAATGACGATTAATCAATCATTTTAAATTGTCATCTCCAAGCGACGGCTATTGATTGTGAAGACAAAATCCACGACCGCGTGGGCGGTCCAAATTCGGCCAGGGCAACATCCACACGTGTACACAACAGCAATGAGGTATGTTGTTTGGGTCGCCGTGATAGCTGTCGCGCGTCTCTAGCCATCAGCAGTGAGTTCGGCTGCTGAGACATCTCTACCAACAGGGCCGCCGCCGGGCCTCGCCGGGCCCGGACCTACCCAATCCACCCACCCAGACAGGCAGTACTACAAGCTGGCTGACCCATTGGCTCGTCTGGGCCCCGGGCCCCGGAGTGGGCCCGCCGGTGGGGCCCGGCGAGTCTGCAGGGAGAGATACACAAACACACCCGCTGCCGCCCAGAGCGCGCGCACCGGTTGGCGCCCGCACACCGCCGCCGCCGCGCCGACTCTAGCGTTCACACAACGGTAATAACAGCTCAGTTAACACCTCTATAGTATATGCAGAATGTACATAGAGAGAGAACGGCACGCGCCTGTAGCTTCCACATCAGCATCAGCGTCAACCTCAGCATCAGCTTTGTGTTCCTCGGCTTCAGCTTTGCTTCAGCTTCAGCAGGCACGCGCGACATCGACAGCAACGGCAACGGCAGCAGTGGCGGCAGCGTCTCCGGCATCCTAGTCGACCTATTGCGATTGCGGCGGCGCCTTCTCCTTGAGTCCCAGCAGATCGCCGCCGCCTCCTCCTCCAGCGACGCCCCCGCCTCGCTGCTGCTGGGCGTAGCTGCTGATCTGGTGCAGCGAGATGAACCCGCTCGTGTTGGCGGCCGGCTTCATCTCGAGGCCGCCGCCGGCCTTCGGGAAGCTGTTGGGGTCGTAGAAGTAGCGCTGCGAGGTGGGCGGCATCTGCAGCGGCAGCGGCGCCGCGCACACCGCCGGAGCCATGCTCTGGATCGGCGTGAAGGCCGACGAGGAGGCCACCGAGGCGCGCGGCATGTCGTACATCACGTTCTGCGCCAGGCTGTGCGCCGGGCGGTTCTCCTCGAGGCTGAGAACGCGGTGTTCGAGGCCGTCGCGGCCCAGGTGAAGTCGAGACGGGTCCAGATGCGACTGCAGCACGCCACCAGCGTTCACGTCAAAGTCATCCTTGGGCCAGTAGGGGTTCTCGAGCCGCTGTGGCGCGCCCAGTCCGACCACGCCGCGCTTGTCCACGCGGTCAGCGTGCACGCGGTCAGCGTGCTTCTGCATGTGTTTCTGCAGGTAGGTCTCCTGCGTGTAGCTCTTGCCGCAGTACGGGCAGATCTGCGTCTTGAGGTGCTTCGACTCCTTGTGCTTTGGGATGTGCTCCAACAGGCTGGGCTCGTCGGTGAAGCACTTGTAGCACGAGTTGCACTTGTACGGCTTGTCGGTCTGATGACAGCGCGAGTGGCTCTGCAGGTTGGAGAGCTGTGAGAACGCCTTGGAGCAGCCCGGATGGCGGCACTTGTACGGCTTGTCTCCGGTGTGCGTGCGGATGTGCTGCTGAAGGTGGGATAGCTGGGTGAACTTGCGCTGGCAGATCTCACAGCGGTACGGCTTGATGCCCAGGTGAATCCGCGTGTGCTGCGACAGGTACGAGCTGTTGGCGAACGCCTTGGAGCACTGGCTGCACTTGTACGGCTTGGCCTCCCGCATGTGCACCTGCACGTGCATCTGGAGGTCGGCCTTGGACGCGAACATCTGCCGGAGACAGGGAGACAAAGGGTCAGGGCGTGTTCGGCTGCCTGTAAGGTGGTACAGGACGCCGCGGTGCCGTGGAGAAAGGAGGACACTCGGGTGCACGGTGAGCAAAAAACGGACACGTGAGAAGGCTGCGGTCCCGTTATCGGCGAGCAGTGCGCACTGTCGCCGAACACGGCCTTGGAGCCATTTGGCGGGGACGGCCCGCATTGGTGTTAATCTTGGGGTAATTGCTTTTCGGCATGGATCATACGGTACGTACGTTGTGAGTGCGCATATAAAGCCTCCCCTGTACCCCTTCACTCCAACATACTTGTCATCGCTTAATGCGATTCGCATTGAGGGTGGTCCCCATGTGGACGATCAATACCGCTTCGTCCATATGTATGGCTGTTAAATCGCCTCACAGCCCAATTTCACAGCTCGGCACGTCCGGAATTCATCGCGCCACAAAGGGCGACATACAATACGACATTGGAGACAGCCGGCCATTGAAAACGCCGCGTTCGCCGCCGGCGCGACGCCGTCTGCACAACTGGCGGCAGGCGCTGCATCTGCAGCTTGTTTGTTTGGCCGGTAGGTGTCGGCTGGCCGGGCTGGCGTTGACTCGTGAGTCATGGGTAATGTTTGAGAACCGGCCGGACGTGACCGCCCTGGCGAGACTCGAGAGGCCACGTTCTGAGCGTGGTAAGTCAGTTGAAGAGGCGATTAGCCGATTGGATGCGTCAAATAAGGTTGCGAAATACATACATACAAACATGAGCAGCCCCTCAGCAATGACAAATTCCTTCTGATTATGACAACGATAATTATATATAGCTTTCATATTGTGACCAAAGGTCATTATCATCGTTTTTTTCATGAATTCCTTAGATGGGGAAAACGGAGTCAGTTGGCAACCCGTCCGCAACGTCGAAGGTCCGCTGACTGGCACATTACCCTGGCTGGAACTAACAAAGGCGCCATCTGGCAGGACGAGCTAAAGAAATCCCAGTGGGCCTGGTCTGACTTTCTCTTAAAAGGGTTAAGACCATTTTTGGACAGAAGTAAAGTTGTTCACGAAAGCACGTAGGATGTCTGTGAGAATCTGGACATGGCCAAATTTGAAGATGAGGAAGTAGAAGATAAATCAACAGCAAAACCGGAACCGGAAGTTAATGCGGCATTCCCGCAGTATTTTTAATGTGCCAACACACGCAGAATGTTTTGTAAACCATCCCATCCAGGAACGCGACAGTGTCTATGTTTTACATCCCTTCGCTTATGACAGGACTGTGAAGTCATGCGATAAAAACTAGTCTGCGGCCTGCTGTGACCTGGTGCGGCCTGGTGCGGCCTGGTGCGGGTTAGTGTGGCATGCTGTGGCCTGGTGCGGCTTGGTGTGGCCTGTTGCGGGTTAGTGTGGCCTGTTGTGGCCTGGTGCGGGTTATTGTGGCCTGATGTGGCCTGGTGCGCCCCTGGTGTGCCCTGGTGTTGCCTGGTGCGGCCTGGTGTGCCCTGGTGTTGCCTGGTGCGGGTTAGTGTGGCCTAGTGTTACCTGGTGTGGCCTGGTGTGGCCTGTTGCGGGTTAGTGTGGCCTGGTGTGGCCTGGTGCGGGTTATTGTGGCCTGATGTGGCCTGGTGCGAGTTAGTGTGGCCTGATGTGGCCTGGTGCGGGTTATTGTGGCCTGATGTGGCCTGGTGCGGGTTATTGTGTCCTGATGTGGCCTGGTGCGGCCTGGTGTGCCCTGGTGTTGCCTGGTGCGCCGTGCCTCGGTGTGCCCTGGTGTTGCCTGGTGCGGGTTAGTGTGGCCTAGTGTTACCTGGTGTGGTCTGGTGTGGCCTGGTGTGGCCTGGTGTGACCTGGTGTGGCCTGGTGTGGCCTGGTGCGGGTTAGTGTGACCTGGTGTGGCCTGGTGTGGCCTGATGTGGCCTGGTGTGGCCTGTTGTGGCCTGGTGTGACCTGGTGTGGCCTGGTGTGGCCTGGTGCGGGTTAGTGTGGCCTGGTGTGGCCTGGTGCGGATTAATGTGGCCTGGCGAAGTCTAGTGCGATATGGGTGGAAAGGGAACGTCAATCACTCTCAAGAAGTCCGTTGGCTTGGTACGTGACCAGTGACCAAGCCAACGGACTTTCGCCGACGGACAGCTGCGAGAAAACGACTAGTCATGGCTTAGCTACAGTGTGATACTCTGCGTTGATAGGATGTGAGCTGTAAACAAGCATGTTTTTATATGCATTTCTGCGTTTCCAACACCCGACTGACAACGGTGATCTAAAATGTCTTCGCGGCAGTTCACCCATAGCATAACAGCTGTCGAACTTGACACCCCGATATTTGGCTGCGTGCCAAATAAACAAAACTCTGCCATAAGAATAGAGCAGCTCTCAAAATACCAGCACACCATATATCGTATGTCACACATCTTCAACTCTCCCCACCGTATGTCGTCTCCTGACACTATTTTCAACACCCCAGACATGTCAATCTCTCGATCCCCCCCCCCCCCCTCCCTCCCTCCCTCCGTCTGCTACGTCACTCACGTCTGCCACGTCACCCACGCCGCGCCACGCCGCTCCGCGTGTGCGCCGACCCGCCGTCGGCGCTGCGAAAATAAACCGCCTCGCCGCCGGCCACCGGCCGGCCGGCTGTCTAGACGGGGCTCAAAGGTCGCCAGGTATCGTCTGTTCCTGGCGACGGCGGCAACGGCGGCGGCGGCGGCGGCGGCTTCCGACAACAGTGCGCCGCCGCCGCCGCACCGCTACCATCATCGTCTGCATCCCCCCCCCCCCCCCGGCTCGTCGCGCCGATGCATCGATTTCCGAGCGGCAGTCAGGGTCGCTGCTCTCTTCGGCCGCAGATCTGGGTGAGGGAGACCGACGCGGCGCAGTGGCGGCGTGAATGACGCGGGGGAGGGGAGGGGGCCACTGACCTGCGGCAAGGTCGCGGCGGTGGATGTAGGGCTGGCTGGCTGACCGGCTGATGCGAGAAACACGGACGCCTGACCGGCTCATAGGTTGTTATAATGGATTATAAAGCGAAGCGATTTAAAGCGATAGTTTTATCGTTCTGGGGCTGAAGCATCCAATCATACGTTTTGTGTTTTCTTCCTTACGCAAATGTGACCTATATGCCCATAGCTAACACCCATCTTCCGGTCGCAGCTGCCTCATCACACCACCGTACCAGCGCGTGATCCTGGCCCACCGTACCAGCGGGTGATCCTGGCCCACCGTACCAGCGCGTGATCCTGGCCCTCAAACTAGGGGACCACTTTGGCATGTGCCGTCTGCTGCAGGCCCGGCCAGAACAAAGAGGGCCCAGCGTCCGACCACAGCTAGGGCAGTGATCGATGCCCGAGGGGTGAGGGGAGCCGCTTCCCTCAAGGGAGGGTCACTCGGACCGGGTCTGCAGCCTAATGGCACTCCGATACACCCAATTACACGAATAGCACGCCGGTGGCACGAAATTACATTTGGCGTCTAAAACGTTCCGTTCAGATTCCCAAATTCCCAGCAGCATGGCTTATGAATTCCGCAAGGCAGATATTGTGGCGTTTATATATGCAGGGGCGGATCCAGAAAATCTTCAAGGGCGGGTCATCAATTGCAGTGGTGCCCCTACCTATATCCAAATCTGAAAACTCAACGGATTTGGTCCACTACATTTTGAGGATGCCCCTATTTCAGTTTTTTCTCTCAAAATTTTGCACCATTTCGCATACAATAGGTGGGTTTTCAGCAATTTGATGGGGCACCAGGGCATTGGTGCCTCGCCTCCCCCTCCTCCTGGATTCAAGGGGGCACGGTTACCGGGCCGCCCCCCCCCCTGTTCCACCGCCTATGGAAGCAGATCCCGACTCCCTCAGAGCGGCCTCAGGCGGCCAGAGTGCCCCCTCAGGCGGTCAGAGGGCCCCCTCAGGTGGTCAGAGGGCCCCCTCAGACCAGCAGAGGCCCCCTCAGGCCTTGCGTTTTGTCGTTTAACTACTACTTTACTTGCACTTTGTTTGAAAGCTGAGTGAAATTCGTTTCGAGTCACTTCGATCGCCTATGGGGACCCCTCGGGCCATTGGGCCCCTTCGAGGCTCAAGAGGGGGGGATCCCCTCGGGCCATTGGGCCCCTTCGAGGCTCAAGAGGGGGGGATGGCCCCCTGCCCCCCCCCCCCCCCTCTGGATCCGCCACTGTATATGTCCAATGTCCAATTATCAATTATTAAATGAGCGATGCTTAACCCTTTAGTGGCAGGCTCCTGGCTACCCCTATTAGTGGCAGGGGGGGGCGGATTCCGCCCCCCCCCCCCCCCCCGAGATCTCGAGATCTACTCGTCCGATTTTCACAAATCAAACGGCGTCTAATTCCCCTTAACATGATCTACATTTCCAAAAAATAGCAAATCCGAATGTTTGATAGGGGGGCAACAGGGGGAAAAAACGACAAATATTAGAGGTATTTGTGATCCAACACAGCCGTCATGTTTATCAACCGATTTCAACGCAACTAATGGGGATCGATAGAGATTGAATTGGGGATTGATATATGATGGTGACTTTTACAAATTCAAAAATCATAGGCGTTTTCAGGTCACTAAATTTGGGGGTAAAATAAATGCCTTATAAAACCGTCTTTTTCTACTTCTTTTTCGATAAATCAAATGGTGCGCTATTGTGACATCGGACACAATAGTTATAAAGCATATTTGCATCCATAGGCGGTGCCAGGTTAGCGAAAAAGGGAGGCAAAATATATGAAAATAACTTCCTGTAAACCTCCCCTTTTCAAGTCCCTGAAACCGCCTCTGCCGTGCAATATTTATTATATTTCACTAAAATAAACTAATTTGCACTTGTTTCAATCACCGTAAACCTATGTAACTCCTTTGTACTTCAGGCAGTTAGGAAGAAACCGTGAAGATCGCATCTCCGTATTATCGCTAAATGTCACAGAAACAATCCTCCCAAAACTGGGCTCTGGAACCGCCTCTGTTCAGGTTAGGAACTAAGATAGGAAAGGTTAGGAAATATCTGCGAAAAACCTGAGGGGTGGGCAGAATCTGCCCCCCCCCCCCTGCCACTAATAGGGGTTAAGCTGTATCCAAGAGATATGGTAATCCTCCGACACATTTAGAACCCACTCAGTTACAAGTCAGTTTGTTATCGTCTCCATAGCAAACAACGACGGGTCGGGAACTGCTGTGAAACCTCGCGTGGCCTTGACCCGCTCTCCACAGATAAATGGTGCAGTTCGAGCGATGAATATTTCACAGGACCAGCAGTGGCCGCCTACAGCGGAGCAGATGGTTATCCCAATGTCTGATCATAGATCATACAACCATCGGGCTGGGTCAACCAATCGTCGGTCATTGAGTGCATCAGTTCCTGCTGTAACCAACCAAGTCGTGTGCGTGAACCAAGACTTGGTGAACCAAGTGACCAAGTGTTCCACCTGAACTCTTCGGCTGCTGCCAGGCATATTCAGACGACCAGCATGCATTAGCAGTACGGCCTACCTCTTACGAAGCCCATAGGAGCTGAATATAGTATAGCCCTATAGCTAGTCATTGAGTGACGACTGATTCACTGGCAAATACTCAGCCTAATACTCTTTAGTTACAGCTAGCACGTAGCCTGGTTGCCAGTGCGTCCCCCTGCCTGACATAGTTACCGGGTTCAGCTGGCCGGTTCCGGCGCCAGATGTCGCTCATTCTGATGTCGGGAACCAGGGAACCATGCCGGCACATCCTGACCAGCTGGCATACCGGGCATGCCGCTATGCCAACGGAGAAGAAGAAGTGGGAAGACTTGACGGACAAAATGACGGGCCACAGACCCATGGATTGACCCCAGGTGATTTACTCCCGTTGTGTGCACATTCTGAGACTTATTTCTTCCAGCCTGTGTATGAGAAAACGTTGTTCGATTCTTATTTGCTTTTATTGTTGACGTGAACTGACCAGGATGCCGTATCTTAGCTCCTTTCTGGACTCATGAACACGTCTAAATGTATAAATGGCATGACCGGACTCTTGGAGATATCTGTACTCCCATGGGCATGTCTGGAATATTTAACAGCATATCTGAGCTTCTATCTTGACCAAAGCAAGTCCGAAATTCTGTTTAGAATCTAAGACCTGAATGAACTGCAGTCTGCGCTCTTGGCCTGAACTATGTGCTCCTG